>WOGM01000694.1:0-11645 GCA_015342125.1 Leptinotarsa haldemani | reverse complement strand
ATGATACCTCAAACGAAAGAGCAATGACAAAGCATGTTTCTAAAGGTGTCTGAATACCTGTATGTATTTTATTTATTTTTTTAATTGGCATCAAAGGTCAGATTTTTTATTTTCTCTCTTTTTTTTTGTAAAGTTCAAATGCTCTGTACATAACTTTTTTGAACTACTAAAATAGATTGAAAAAACCGAACATTTCTCTTCAGATTAGAAGTTATCAGCATTTAATTGACCAATTTTGGGTTTTTGTACTGAAAATCGTAAAAGTTCCCTTAAAAATCAAAAACGCGCTAGAAAATAAAATGTTTGTATGAATATGTTCTACATGGGCTAGTGTATTACCCCCTTGAAGGTTTGCACCCAGCTACCAAACACCCTGTATATCATTAGTTTTTGTCCGAAATTGAGAATACTGGTTATGATTTTGGATTTACATCACCAGGTAATAAATATGATGGTTTCATCTGAGATGACTATCTAGAATTATACCTAGGTACTTAATTTTTTTGACATTCTTGATGACGGACACATCGGAGAAAGCAATTCCGTATGTAGGCAGGGCTATATCATAGCTACTGAATGGTAAAAAGAATGTTTTTCCAAAGTTTATTGATAATAGCCTATAATCGAACCACATTTTCATCTGACTCAGATCCTGTTTTAATTTCAATTTCGGGTGGAACCAATCATCGTCTTTACAGATCAAGATCGTGTCATCAGCATAGCTTATGATTTTGAAGTAAGTATTCAGGATGAAAATATTGTTGAGGTATATGTTGAATAATATTGGTCCTGTCACCGTTCCCTGAGGCACACCATACAATACGGTCTTTTCATCACTGACTTGGTCAGCTATGTTAACAAATTGTTTTCTGTTCTTCGGATAGCTTCTGAAAAGATCGTGTGGTATACCTCTTATTCCTATATCTCCAAAGGTATTTAGAAATAGGTATATTATAATCTATAGTAACGAAAACTTTCCTCAAATCTATAAAGTCACCAATTGATGTTGTCGATTCATCTAAGAATTGATAGATATTTTTGCGTTGATATTCTAATCAATAATATTCAATAGCAGATCTACAGTTACGTGATACATTTTTTTGAGTCACATTGGGTGTGAGAGAAATGATGTTCAAAGTTGCTGAAGAATTGATTTTGATGATGAAATAACGAGATTGTACCGGGACATATTACTACAAATTTTCAGAAGGAAAAAGTGGGTGACCAGCTGGAATTATGTACCCGATAATATTATTGACATTTTTGCCCCCAGTTACTACCTTTTTATCGCTTTCCAGCTGAATTTGCAGATATTTCAAAATAATTGAAGTGGACTAGCAATGAATTGAGTATTTGCTCTTTCCCAATTGGTCGTTGATAAACAAGAAAAAATGTACCTCACAATCCATGACATCGATAACGTTAAATGTGTTGAGAGATGTCACATGCTGCAGTGATTTACAAAGTATTAGTAGATGAATAATTAGAGTTCAATGAGAATGTTAGGAAATGACCTCAAAGTTTTGTTCAGCTCACCGATCGATATATCAAAATGAATTTTGAAATGTTTTTTAGCCACTGTGTTGCGATGTTAATTAAAAATATTCCCCCTTCCCCTGCTTTCTAATCAGTACTTCTTCATATTGTTTTTATGAACAATACATTTGGTTTTTATGAAATCACTCAATATGCGAACTTCAGTTATGCGCTGTTTGAATAGCTATACAAATATTTCGTATTTTCGATATCCGGCGGATGGAATCAAAGAGAATCGAATAGGACATTTCGTATGAATAGTCCAATGGTTCATTTCAACCAGATGCATTGGTTAGAAGTCCCCAGGGCTTATTCACTTTCCAATTACACATTTAGTTTATCCCAAATGAAACGGATCTCGATACTGTTCCAATGAAACGGGACAAAATCAATAGTCAGTTTTTTTGGACTGTTTGGAATTGTTGGGAGTTTTGTAATTTCATGAGTCATTCACATATTTGTGTATATTTCTGTGAGTATGGATGCATTCTATTTATTATTCTATACTATCGATGGTCTCAACAAGTGCAATTTCAAATTGAAATAATTTCAACTAACAGCAATCACAACAGTCACAGTGGAGTTTGAAAAATAAAGATTTTCAAAGGAATATTGGAATATGCATCTCTCCCAACATTCCTAGACAGCAGAAACTGGCAAATGCCTACCAGAAAATAATTACTTCTTTGACTGGAGAGTCTACTGTGAGGCAAAGACTCTCCACTAGCTTCTAGGCTACAGAAGGCACTCTCAAATGATCATCTTAAAAGTATTAAAAGTATCCCCCTGACGGGGGAAAATGACGACAAAGTCGCCAATCTCCAAGATACTGCCAAGATGGAAAATCATTTCCCAGGTTCTGTCTTCTCTGGAACGATGAACTGAACGGAGGTACCATCAATACCCTGGCAATCTGTTAGTGCAGTAGTTGACGAGGGCAAGATGAGATGGGCCACATCGGGCTTTTCCTCCTTCAAGTCACCAGGACCTGACAGTATAAGACTAGCCCTACTTCAATGGGTATTAGATATTCTTATGCCGCACCTGGTTGGTGCTTCACTTTCTTTGAGGTATATTCCCAGTGAGTGGAGACAAGTACGATTAGTATTTTTACCCAAATCAGGTAGGATGGACTACACCTTACCAAAAGACCAATGAGTCTCACATCGTTTTTTTAAAAAACTATGGAGTGGCTATGTGAGCAGTACATAAGAGATGGAGTAATAATTTTCTACCCACTTAATCCAAATCAGCTTGAATATACTCCGGAAATCCGGAAAGGTCTACTGATTCGGCCCTTCACCATGTGGTGGGCAGAATCGTGAGATCAATGGACAATAAAGAATCCACTCTGAGTATATTTATAGATTTCGAAATAGCGTTTGATAAAACAACCTTTCCAACAATTACCTAGCAACTACATTCTAGAAATGTACCCCTGGCAGTAGGAGAATGGATACTCGAAATGCTCTGCAGTACAGCAAAAAGTATCAATGTAGAAGACATCACAGTGACAGGACTGGTCATGAGGGGATGTCCACAAGGAGGGGTGTTATCACCCTTTCTCCGAAATATTGTTCGGGATACCCTGATTAATCACCTCAACAATAATTAATTTCACACAATTCCATATGCAGATGACAGAGTTATCTTGCAGACCGGCAAATTTTTGAACACAATGTGCGATAGAGCACAGGATGGGCTCAAATTATTAAAAACATGGTGTAAGGATCACACATCGTCAATGACTCACAAGAAGACTGAAATGGTCCTTTTCACCAGGAAAAGAAGTTTATCAGCCTTGAAACCTCCAGAAATCTTAAAAAGCAAACTTAACTTATCTGAAAAGGTGTAATACCTTTTTAGTATCCTCGACAGGAAGCTAACACGGAACTCTTACCTACAGAGTGGAGCAAACAGAGCTTATGAACAATGTCGAAGGACAGTCGGATGGGTATGGGGTCTTTCACCCTGTGTGATCACCTGGATCTACACTGGAATAATAAGATCTATGTTAACGTACGAAGCTATTGCATGGGGACCGAAAGTTCTACAAGCAACGGCTATCCAAAAATTATATCAAATATAGCGTCTGGTTTGATTAAGCATCACAGGATCCATGAGAATAACACCAACCGATGCAAAGGAATGAATTACTGGTCTGACCCCTCTGGACCTGTACGTTAAGGAGGTTGCGTTGATGACTATGTTACGATTGCGCACGGCTGGTGTAAACCTCAAAGTAGGAATGGATCAATTTCGTTCCGGAGATTTCAGCCTAGAAGATGAGTCTCGAAGTGGTCGACCTACAGTAACAGAGAACAAGGGTTTCAGAAACCTTGTGAACACTGACCCATCTCCATCTCCAGCTCCCATTAGGTTTTTGATGTTTTAAAGCATTTCGGAAGGGTTCAAAAACTCGAGTTTCGAGTTCTGTATTTCTTAACTATACTTTTTTGGACCCGATCGCCACCTGTGATGAAAATTGTACCATCCACAATAACAGAAGACGTTTGGAACAGTGATTGGATATCGATACATCACTGAGGAATTTCCCAAAATCATCAACTCACCAAAAAAGAGCATGATTACTCTATGCTGGTCAGCAGTATGTCAGTGTATGTATGGAAATTGCGCCAGCAATAGCCGGCGCTGGCCAATAAAAGAGGTCCAATACTGCTACACGACAACGTCTGTCCGCACATTCAACAAATCACCGTCCAAAAATTGAACAAATTGAGCTTCAAAGTTTCTGACTCACCCACCGTACTCTTCAGAGCTCTCGCCAACCAACTACTATTTTTCAAGCAGGCAAAAACGGCCTTCGTCGACATCATCGAATCTTGAGCACACAATTAACGTAAAAACAGATTCAAAACAATTCAAATGCTGAAGGAATTCACGTTGTAACTTTGACAAAACTACACTAATTTAATGCCGCTAATTTCGATTAAATTGAGTGGGTATACACTGATATATTTCAGTTTGTAGTAGACTCATAAAAATCAACAAAATTTTTGAAACAACTTATTAATATATAATTGGGCGAAAATGTCAAATTCATTACTAGCCATGTTATCTTTTTGTTTACAGAAGACTAATTCCAACGACACTCTAATCAGCTTTGAGGTAGGAAATAATTTATATTGCTCTCAATGCTCAATCTTGCAGTTGCAACTCCCACGAGAAATTAAATTTCTCTCACAAGATTAGTGTGGAAAACGCTCAGTCATTTCGTTGGGCTGAGATTTCATCTGATTTAGATCGTTAGGGAGGACATAACGAAATACAGGAAGCCATTCGGTGATGCAAGGGACAATTAAAAAACCATTAATCACGACAATGTGTAGAAAACTTCGGAGGGAATGAAATAATAGGGGTGAATGAAAAAATGGGCACATTCTTCGCTGTTGTTGACAGATTCTAGAGTGTTAACAATCGCTGACAACTTTCTTGTTGGAAAGTAAAACTTCATATATGTGAATCGTGGAAAAATACATGAAATCATTCAATTACAGTTTGTAATGTACAATTACAGTCTGTAATGTACAATTACATAAAGAACATTTAATTCTGATATGATACATAGTATGGGGATTATGCATTCTATAATATTAAATCTGTCATAATTTGTGAGGTTCTATACCAATCAAAACTATAACGAACGAAAAATACTAGTATTATTGTGGAAACAGCAGCGGGCGCTTGATATACAAAAATATGCCACAAAGCGCCCACACTTTTTTCACAATAATACAAGTATTTTTGTTCGTTATTGTTTTAGGCTTATTTTAAACAATATTAATAGCATTTTGGTTGGATATGAAAGCATTTTTTAAATTTTTTAAACTATACATGGTGTCCCATATAAAACTCTGCCAGCAAATATCTAAAAATGAAAAAGAATATCCATATTTCGTAAAAGCACATAATTTTGGTGTCAAAAAGTCCTCTTATTAACGTAGAGATGAAGCACTAGGCGTCATCCGTTAGGGCGTCGCGACACCGACGCCAATTTTTTCAATAGTTGAACTTCACATTGGCCAAACGGATAGAACATTTTTTCAAAGAATTAAAGACCATAGAAATAGTTTCTTGGATTTCAAAACCAAGTTTACATATGCAAATATGTGCATGAGTTCAACCACGACTATCACTTATTACATCTGGCAGAGATAGGTTTGGAACTGATTCTTTTGGAATGTTTGTGAATTATTAGATTTTGAAATTTTGGAAAATATACTGAAAAACCAAATAGTATTGAATTGTTATTCTCTCTTGAACCTGTTTCAAATGTGAAAATTGGTTATTAGTTCACTACATGTCCATTTAATCAGTTAGCGAAATGCCAATGTTTAAGTTTTCAATGGGTTAGGACTGGAATGTGACATTATATAATACTGGAATTTCCTATTAACTCATACCTTATCTCTGATGAAATGTTCAGTTATCAATTATATGTTATATAAAGCACAAATCAAGTGAAATTCAGTCAGATTGAATTAGCCTGAGTAACATTTTATTAGACAGAACTTCTATTGTCTTATTCGAAATCTATAAAAAGTTCAAAAGATTAGCTGGAATATAACGATTATATTAAGCAAAAAATCTGAAAATACAATGAAATAAAATACAAGCAACAATCATAAATTGAACCATGAACACGAGCTGAAAATTAAAAATTATCAAGATGAAATGAAAATTATAAATTGAAAGATTCCAAGCCAAGTTACTTCACGACATTTCGATTGTTAGAATCCACAATCATCTTTGAGTGATGATGACTCATTCCTCCGAGAGCTGACTATTTATAGGTCATTCGAGTGCTTTCACCTATCCCCTCTCTCCGCTTCATCGGATTGAGCGAAAGCTGACCGTTTGGCAGATTAAAGGTTTTCATAGGTTGCATATCGTTACGCTAGCATGGCTAAATGTGTTGTTGGACAACATATATGGGAGTCCTATGAATTTTCTCCTAAACCAGTGTACCTCTTTGTGAATGACTTTAGATTGAGACCACTTGCTGTTATGTTGATGAGTCCAAACATGCTCTGTCATTCCTGATTTGCTGGATTCTCCATGCTGTATATATTTCTTGTACTCGGCAATGTGAACTTTCAATCACCTCTTAGTTTAACTGATCTATGATCCTCCGCATTCGCAGGGTATCCGCTTAATGGAATTCTTGGAATCGCAGTCCGCGTTTGGTGGCTAGGTTTTCGTGAGGCTGCACGGATAGTATTCCCAGATCTGACGCAGGTCCTGATATTATTCTTGGACCCAATTCTTCTTATCTTTCCCTCTGATGTAGGAAAGAATAATCACTGGTTGCGGCGGCTCCTCTTCCAAAGTCTGTTCCACTGTCACTTCGGAGTAACCATTCTGTCTAAGGTAATTTTTGATTATGCCTATTTATACCTTTCTATGTATTTCAGAGCCCAAAAGCATGGTCTGCTAGAGTCTTGATGATTCCTCTCTCTGTCAATTGATGATGGTTGGATTTCTGGTTCAGGTTCTGTCCCGTATGAGTGGATTTTCGGTATACAGATGTTTCTCGTTCAGTGTCGGTCGTCTTCACCAATACGTCTAAGAATGACAATTTGTTGTGGACTTCCTTCTCCAAAGTGAAAGTAACGTAAGTCCTTAACGTAACGTAACGTAAGTCCTTATTACGTTGTTGATATGCTTCAGGAAGGTATCTAGTTCTGCATTCCCGTGGTTAAATATCATGAAGGTGTCGTCATCGTATGTCAAACAGACTCGAGACTTCTTGTGGGCTCCTGCAATGGCCAGGTCCTCAGGAAGTTCTTGTATAGCGAAACAAGTGTTTTTGTTGATTGTTCAGTAGTTCAGCGTTGAAGATTCTCATCAAATATTGTCCAATTGCATGACATATAATAGATATTCTTTATGATCAATTCAATAGGAATCACACGTTAAAAGGTAGGACCTTCGTAGGGGGGCAACAGCTGATTAACGGAAAAACAGATTTTGTTATGGCATCAATCAGAATCATCTGCAATTGATTGAACAGAAAAAATTCTCTATATACTTGTTAACCTATTCTCCACATCAGAACACACTTTTGATGCTATATAATAAGCGGTGGTCGATGTCAAAATTCGGCTTCGAAACTAAACATCTCGGGGAGCCTTGTATATATTTGTTATTCAAGAATTGAGTTTATTGTTGAAACCATAATTGTCGTTTGCCTAGAAGAAGATCATCTTTACTTCAAACTGCTTATTTCCAGGACAGTTGAGAGGTTCTGCCTGGCTCCACTGATGGTGGGCCGAAATAGCGCTATCTAGTGTGAGAACACAAGTTCATCTGGCCTCATCATCAATTCCGATTCACTTTTTTCTGCGGTTTCATGAATTGTCACGACCCCATTGGGTCTATTGGTAATCAATTACCTATTTTTTCTTTTTGGAGGTGTCACTCTCATTTTGTTATGTTTACTCAGTTCATGATGTAGGGTTGTAGGTGTATGAAACAGTTGGACCCCTCTTAAAATATTCAGGTGATAAATCGTTTGTCAGCAATTCCAATTCTCATCGAACAAAACCTACATTCGATGAAGTGTTGAAAAAGCAGTCTCAGCGATTAAAATTGATGTTAATATTACTTGATAGAATGTGAATTGGATACTTCCGGATATGCCGCCTGGTATTCGAGGAAAATAACAAGGAATTATTATTGTTTATGAATAAACTTAGATTTTTTTTTCGGTTTTCCCCAATATTGTGACAGAATGAAACCTCCTGTCCAATTGTTAGGAGTATGTTTACTATGTTATGTAATTTACTGTAAAACTTCCTATTAGAAAAATATTTGTTTCAAAACTCTTATTGTGTTCACTTGCAGTAAATTGTATCATTTCGAGCCATTAAGGATTTCCATTTCATAGCGTCCAGCTTTATAAAATATTCACAAATTATTGATTAGAATCTTCTCGTTTCTCTTGATATACAGGTGCTGAGATGTTATAGCCACCCGAATCCATGTTTATTAAAATAAATTATAGATCTAAATTTTCCTTCTGTTCATCCGGCTTTAGCATTATGGTGCTCGACTCTAAGAACTTGAAAATTGTCAATACATCTACATACGTCATAAAGGGCATTTTCCCAAAATGCAGAAAAAGTACTCTGACTATGCAGAGTTGATCCTAGCATACCTGTTTCAAAATTTGCAATATTATAACCGGTGTAACCGCAACTGCTTCATTCATTCTATCTTTGGTACTGATTTTTAGCACACTTTCCATGGTTACCAACTTCCATTTGAGAAATTAAGATACAAATTCAGACGTTTCCATAACCTTTGAATTAGTCAGGAGTATGAGTATTTGACTCATCGGATTTGAAGTGAAAATTAGTCATTTAAACTTTAAAAACCGGAAACCAAGAGCATTTATTTGTGATCTTGAATCATAGAGGGCTATTTCTCTGATTTTATCTAGTTTATCATTTGCAGTGAAAGCTGCAGAAAGACAGATATTGATTTCTCATGCGACTGTAGTTCTCAAAGCTCAGTATAATCAGGTTACATATTCAGCAAAATCGGGTTATTTCCACCATTTGAACTCCGAAGTTATATCTATCGATACACGAAATATCTTCTGTATTCTTCATCCCTCAGTAATTCACCTCATCATTCCATCTGATATTCAGTGAGTCACATCCACCAAAATGGTCACATGAATGCACCGACATCATCCCGAAGATATATTGTGGAGAATGGTTTCCCTTTCCGGTTCGTGTGTCGGCAACCGGAATTGTGACTAGCGCCACACGCCGGTCGATCATTAAACAACAGTAAACACTTATCGCCCATCGACACTCCGAATTGAAAAATATTGACACCAGTGGCGGATCAAGCTATGCCTTCAACAATAATTCAGTAGTGTCTTTATCTAACGAAGTTTCACTTAGGTAAGTTGAAATTGTGTTAAAACTTGAGAGATGAGAAGGGCGAAAATAATTCAATTGAACCCTTTCCTGAAACCCTTATCTTCATACCAATGGATTGTCATAGTGTCACAATGAGCTTCCATTAGAAGTTTAATATGAAGGAGTGGAGTTATCAAATTATAATAGGTATGAAAATTTTAAATTTCAATGCATCCAGTTCCTTTACACACTAAACTAATAAACCTGACACAATGTTATATTTGGGTTTCCTCGAATATTATTATAATCCAACTGTTTTTCAATATGACTTTGATCGAACAGAACATATAACAAAAGATTCAATGAAAGTCATTTTTCGTGGAGGAAAATCAGATTTTTATCGACCGTTTTATTAGGTATTTAGGTATTTGTTGCCTTCCACAATCTGAAAAATATAAAAATTATAATGGAGAACTTCATACAAGTGTAGAAGGAAAAATTTTTAGTTTACCCCGATAAGTTACTGCGTAAAAATGAAATTATTTTTCACAAAGAAAAATCTTCTATTATCAGTAACTTGTTATTCAAGATGGGAGATAAAGGATATATATGAAGTATTTTGACAATAAAGTTAACAATAGAGATTGAACAAGATGAGCGACTCCCTTTTCTTGATGTAATGTTGGAGAAGACATGAGGTTAATTTGATACAAATATCTATCGAAAGAAAACACATACCACCAATGGATTGTCATAGTGTCACATTCAGCTTCCATTAGAAGTTTGATATGAAGAAGTGGAGGTATCAAAATATAATGAGTATGAAATTTTCAAATTTCAATGCATCCAGTTCCTTTACACACTTAACTAAAAAACCTGATACCATGTTATGTTTGGGGTTCTTCGAATATTATTATAATCCAACTGTTCTTCAATATGACTTTGATCGAATAGAACACATAACAAAAGATTCAATGAAAGTCATTTTTTGTGGAAGAAAATCTGTTTTTCATCGACATTTTTTAGGTATTTGTTACCTTCCACAATCTGAAAAATATAAAAATTATAATGGAGAATTTTATACAAGTGTAGAAAGGAAAAATTTTAGTTTACCCCCATAAGTTACTGTGTAAAAATGAAGTTATTTTCCACAAAGAGAAATCTTCTATTTATCAGTAACTTGTTATTTAGGACGGGAGATAAAGGATATATATGAAGTATTTTGAAGAATCTTTTGTTGAAACTTACCAGAATGTTCCAAAAGTTTGGTAGAGATACATTGACGATATTTTTGCTGTTCGAAATACAAATCATGATGACCTGAATGCTTTTTTGAATTATATCAACATGAGGGAGCCGACAATGAAGTTCACAATAGAGATTGAACAAGATGAGCGACTCCCTTTCTTGATGTAATGTTGGAGAAAACATCAGGTTAATTTGATACAAATGTTTATCGGAAGAAAACACATACAAATAGATATCTTCATTATACATCGAATCATCATGCGAGTGTTTTGAAAATTAAATAAATAATAAATAAATAATAAATTGCCTTTACAAAAGAGATAAAACGACATGCAATTCAATTGAGAATATCAATACAGAAATATCAATGATTACATCTGTTTTGAAAGATAACACTTATCCAGATTCGTTTATAAATTCAACAATAAATGCAATAGAAAATAAAAAGTCAATTAAAAACCAAACAAGCACACAAAGAGCTTCACAAATTCAACAACATACAACTCAAAAATTACCGACTCAACATCCACCGACACTTTCCACAACTAACGTTATACCTTACATTTCAAGACTATGTGAAAAAATAAGACGAATTGGAAATGGGTATGATGTTAAAACTACTTTCAAAACAAAAAATGTACTGCGATCTATAAGTACACATACAAAACCCAACAACACTGAACAGAAAACAAAAAATTGTATTTATGAAATACCTTGTTTTTGTGGTAAAAGTTACATTGGTGAAACCTCGAGACCATTGAAAGTGTGAGAATAAACATCGAGATTACATAAAAAATAGACAATTGACAGGATCTGAATTGTCTGAACACATTTTAAAATCAGACGGTGAACATAGAATGGAATGAAATAGCGTATTACAAAAACACTTTATTGTGAGATTTTCACTAAATAGTTTTACAAAAACGCAACACGTGTTTCGCCATACAATGGCTTTCTCAAGCGTGT
>WOGM01000693.1:0-11633 GCA_015342125.1 Leptinotarsa haldemani | reverse complement strand
TGGTGTTGGGAAAAAACTCCAGTAATATTCATTACTACACCAAAGGTTCCAAACAGTGCATCATAAATTATAATTTAAAATGAAAATGACATTCCAGGTACTTCCTCTGTTCCCTTCCTTAAATCCCGATGAAGAATAGATTAAAATCGTACCAAATCCGTAAAAGTCAATTCAAAATTTTTTTCCTCGTTTGCCAGCTCTGAGTTAATGAAGCTCTTGGATGTTTTGTCGTTTGAAAACCACTCCAACATTGAATTTAGAACAAATGTGTGCCATGTATTCAAAACGACCAGAGAAGTAAGTTATTACATTCAAAGAAAGTGTCTGTTGTTGTAAATCTATGGGATGTTTTTCTGAGAAGTACCCCCTGACTTATTTTAGGTACGACACATGGCAGGTTGCCCAGACATTTCCAAATTACCAATTTTCACATCGAAGGAGAAATAATCAGAGCGCTCCTACGTCCGATGAGAATTTCCGTTCGGTAATTTAAACAAAATATTACCCAATATCAATATCAGCTAATTTATGAAAGTGCCACAAATTTAGTTGCAATTATGAGGCACGGACATGTATGTTGTGTATTTTGTATTAATTAATAATGCAGCCGATAGGTGGATCATGATGTTATATTCAAATAATGGCCGTATCGGTGTTTGTCAAGTCCAATTGTTCGGCTGCACCATTGATAAATAATATATGCGTTGTGTGCTTGTCAGAATTAGATTTATTGAATGGATTCTTGTTGAACATGGACGGTTCTATTATTAAGATCGGGACAATCCAGTTATGAAAGAAGGTGATCTATATTCAGTGCCAGTACCGAGGGTTTTGTGCTATATTGAACATTTTATTCCTGTGGAATTTTTGGTAGAGAAATATTGGAAAAAGAAACATCAGAGTGTTTAACCTATCTTGAAATTAAGTATTCTTGAAGGGCTTTATTAATTTTGGGTCATTCTATGCCAAAGCAGTACACTTTTCGAACCTTATCATCTCAGATAGTTATCATAATAAAATATCCCATTTTCAAATTATTCATCCGTTTACATTTGAATATTTCTAAAGAAGGGGGTACGTTGATGAACTCTAGCTGAAAGATTGTTGTATTCCAGAAGAATTCTATGAAATGAGGTATACGATTACATTGGTTGGAAGTGGTAGTAATAAGG
The DNA here is from genome assembly GCA_015342125.1 of Leptinotarsa haldemani. Taxonomy (NCBI): domain Eukaryota; kingdom Metazoa; phylum Arthropoda; class Insecta; order Coleoptera; family Chrysomelidae; genus Leptinotarsa; species Leptinotarsa haldemani. The sequence goes on along the minus strand of WOGM01000693.1, from coordinate 10,461 downwards.
AGAACATATAATTTGTAATTATTCGAGCCTAAAAACTATATAATTATCAATGTATTAGACAAGACGTACACCATCATATTAAAAAATACTGCTGGACTGCTGGATTCCCAATAAGTCTAACAAAAGAAGCATTTCCAAGCTCATCCAAAAATCAATTAAGAGCTCCTCCATTATTCTCGAGATGTTATTACAGAAAGACATAAAAATCTATAAAGTATTTTGGAATGAAGACCGAGCCTAACAAAAAATAACCGAGTTTAATATTAAATAATTAAATTTAATACAGTGCGCAGAGAGTTATAAATTCGTAAGCGTCGTGAATATTTAACGCACAAGGCATCGCCAAGATTCGACCCCACGAACAGTGTTGCCAACATTTGTGTAATTTCAGTATTTTCCCGAATACGTTGCGTTTTCTTTTTTCTTCGCATTTCACATCCTGCCGCTTTGTCTGCAGATCGGTTTTACTTCAGGTGCCTCAGCCTATCACCAGTCACTGTTAAATTTTTAGTGAAATCAAAGAATAATACGGCATGGATTATTGCCTTCAATGATGTCTACCGCATTTGAAGACAAAACGTTAGGCCCAAAAACGTGCAGACCATGGCTAATAAACCCGAAAAATTCAAGTAATCTGTTAGATATATGCCGAGAAAGCCTAGACACTATGATAATTTCATCTACTCGCTATTTTTGAACTGCATTTGGTGAAACTGCAGGTTTCTTTTCAAACTTATGGTTCAATAAGTATATGTCTATTTTTCAAAAACCGTTTTTTGAGCGAATTTTACTAGTGTTGGCACATGTTAAGACAAAATAACGCATTCTCGCGTCTAGTCAAGAGAATATTTATTTCTGGTCTTGACAAGAACACCATGTTATTGATATTTGGTAGGCTTATAATAAAAGTATACTGACAAAATATTCATTATAATATTTCATAGATTTCATACACGTTGTAATTTTATAGGAAACCTGACCCCGAAATTTCCCGATTCCGAATAAGCCTACAGTTAACAATGTATATTAATTTTCTATGGGTGGTTTCAATAGTTCTTTTGGTCCATTATGTATAATATTAGTCTTTAAGACTCAACAAATTGTCATTACAAAAATCTTTCTAAAGAAAAATCGAAACTACAAGTATTTTTCGTTCAGTATCGAGAATAAAAATTGAATATCTTTGCGAATTATGAATGAAATATAAAGTGAATTTTCATGATGTTACCTTCCTCTCGACTTCCCTAGTCTGGAGACGAAAATCTCTCGACTTGACGGAACAGCATTAAATTTTGCGGATTTTTGACATCAATCTCGCGAAAACAAATTTATTGAGGTGGCAACACTGCCAAGAATTTCGCGATCCCTTCATAAGTAATAACACTTCACATACAATAATCATTTTGTTGCGAAGCAATTTGCTAGCTAAGCGTAAACACCTTCAGCATCAAACTTGCTGTGGGTTGTACGGAGACTGGAGGCAGATATTACTATGGCGTGAAAATTATTAAGAAAGAAGAAATTTTGGTCTGATCAGATCTACTAAAAACAATTTTTTCATCAGAATTGGTTTCTTTACTGTTTGAGTTGAATGTTTCTTAGTTATGGCAGTTTTGCTTTGTATATAAAGAAACTAATCTGTTCCAAGAATTTTTCTTCAATATTTTGATATATATATACATTGGGTGTTTCTTGAAGATAAACTAACATTATTGAATCTGTTTTGAGACAAAATAACATGTTGGGAACATATGTCCTACAAAATCTAACTTTTCATCGAAATATTTCGAAAAATCCACTCCATGATGAGACAATTTCATTTTTTTGACATCAAGGATTGAACCTCCCATATTTCCGAAGTAACTGGATAAGAATTTACTTTAATTCATTCAATAATATGTTGGGACTGTGATTGGTGACTTTATTAATTAACACACGACGTTTATCAATGATGAAATGTATTAACACTAAAACACTATGACTAATGAAACACAAAATATAAAAGCTCCACATGGCTTTGACAAAACAAACAGTTTCACTTGTAGGAGGAAGAGATGTTACCAGTTCGGAGGCTTGACTCAAAGAGACCTATTTTACCTAAGGAATCTTCTCACCTGCTGAAGCGAAAATTTAGTCCAACCAATACAAATTTAGGGTATTACAGTGTTCGATTTGGATGAAAGCTTGACTATAGAAAATTGAAATGTTTTTATACTAAGTAGTGAAGTCTCACTAAGCTTAGGCAAAAAAGTGACAATATCCCAGGCAGAAACAGCAGCAATGCGTCACTGCGCAGAAGAGTTACTAAGGCAAGAGTTTAAGGAATAGACTATTGCAATATACTCTGATAGCCAAGTAGCTATAAAAGCAATTAGCTCACAGCAGGTCAATTCCAAACTGGTCTGGAACTGCCTAGAAAAGCTATAAGAACTAGGTAGTCAAAACACACTGTCATTAGCCTGGGTACCAGGCCACACAGGATACAAGGGCAACGAAGAGGCTGATTCATTAGCACGAGAAGGAGCATGACGCTACCCCATTGGCCCAGAATCCTTCTGTGGTACAGCAAAAGCGCTGCGAAAAACTTGCAGCAGCAACTGGAAGAAAAAACAATCTCAAAAATGGTATAATAAGGCGCCGGGTATGAGACAGGCCAAAGAGTTCATTAAAGAGCCATCGCCAAAATTCACGGAGTACCTACTAAGTCTGAATAGACGATCAACTAGAGTTCTGGTCGGGCTATTGACAGGGCACTGTAGACTCAACAAACATATGAACAACATCGGACTGGCAGACACAGCCCTATGCAGGTTTTGCCAAGAGGATGAGGAAACCTCCGTACACATACTATGCTATTGCGAAAGTATGTCAAGGATAAGGTTTGTAACATTAGGGGAGGAAAAACCACAACCCTCTCAATATATGGGGAACTTGAGGTCTGACCTATGGAGTCTAGTTATAAGGACGGGCCTAGACAAGGAACTCCAGCATACATGAGGGCACACACAATAGATCTGTAAATGTCGCAGTGTTAGTGGCTGTTCAGCATAAAAGCCCCAGTAATTAATCTTAATCTCAAATACTAAGAAGTGGTAGAAAAAGTCCCTACAAATATTTTGGTACGAATATTTCTCTAAAGACGAAATAATACTTCCACAATCATAAGTAGGTATTGAAATATTCTGGGAACTTCAATGTAAAACACTAAAACGTATATTCACCTACTAGACCTTTGATAAGAGAAAATTCACTCTTAAAGAATTCAATACCTTGAAACATCAAAGAAATGGTAAACTAATGCTATTATCGGGAAAGTTTGTTTTTGTGGTCGATGAATTTTTGATAGGGACGACACACGAACCGGAACTGAGTCAACATCGAGAAGGGCCTTGTTTAAAATGTCGGCATCAAAAAGTAATGACTCCATAAATTATTTGCGCTTCAATCGAAACTTAAAACTAGAGAGTTGGATTCAAACTTTTTACGTTCGTCCATAGAGCTCGACAGAGCAGGAGAAACTGGAAAAGTATTAGATGGGTATATTGGAGAATTTGGGTTATTATTATTTGTTTCATATTTATTCATGCTAGAAATGGCACGTTGAAAGTTTGGATTTTCTTAATTTTCAGCTCGCACTTCTCCGGTTGGTCGTTCATAAGCGGGGAATACACTATTTTAGAAGTGGAAGCCAAAAAGCTTTTTTTTTCCAAACACTTTGCTAGTTATTCTTAAAATTTGATATGTCACCTTTCATATGTAATACTCACTTTCATTTTCAATTTCAGTTCCACCCATTAGATGAAAAATCCTGTTTCAGCTCTCGAACTCAATTTGGCCAAGCGAAGTTCCGATAAAGAATGGAAACAAAATGAAGGGAATACGCTCAGCAATCGTTTGTCTTGCCCCAGAACGAGCAATTTTCAAAACCGTATCTACATGTAATTTCATAATATAGAAATGCCGGACATATGCGGCTTTTTCATGCGACCAAATTCAACGAACACAAAACGAATTGTCATAAAAGCGAATCAACTTTCGGTGAGATAGTCTGCGAGCCAAGTTTGTAACGAAAATAATAGTGAACTCAGAAAGTTATATATAAACTAACAAAGTGAGAAAGGATCATGAACCAGAACCTTCAGGACTCACAAATAATGAAAAAGATGATGATGACGCCTGATATGGAAAAAAATGGTTCCTTCTCATAATACCGGATGTATGGCATAATAAATACCCTAGATATAGCTTTCCCGGCAGAATCGTTCAATTTCATATGAAACCATTCGTAGTTCAGAAAAATATTGAAAGGTCAACCTTACTAAAAAAATTATTTGAGAAATTATGTATTTATTATGCATACCCTTTTTTTAATTTTTCACGCGAAAATCGCATGTCCTAGTAGGTACAAAAAAAATAAGGAAATCAAATCATCCCTAAAATGAATGGATATTATAAAAAACATTTTTTTACTATGCATTCAGTTCAACACAGTCTTATAAAATTACAAACAATTTGTTGTTTTTTCAATTATTACAAAACAATATTTGTAGATTTGTTACATAAATTAGGTAAAAGTTGATTTGCAATTTCAAGATACTGCATTGTAAATTCACTACGCATTCACTACGCATTATAAAATTACAAACAATTTGTTGCTTTTTTGTAAACATATTATGAGCGTTTGTTTTCTATTATAACACAATATTTGTAGATTTGTTAGTCAAATTTCGTAAAAATTGATATGTAAATTTAAAATACTGCATTGCAAAGTCATCACGCATTCAGTTCAATACAATTTCATTAAATTACAGTTTGTTTCTTTTTTGAAAACATTTGATGAGCGTTTATTTTCTATTATCACAACACAATATTTGTTATTTTCTTACGCAAATTTCATAAAAAAATATTTGTTGTTTAAAAATACTGCATTGTATATTTATTACTAATTAATTTCAATTTGTTTCATAAAATTACAAACAATTTGTTCCTTTTTGTAATAGCTGTTGATGCTTAAAGACGTGCTGAATTTCATCAACAACTCGTGATAGTTATCGAAGTTTGATGAAAAAACAATTTTTTTAATTCACACATTCTCATGGATCAATATCTTATTCTTAAACACCCTGTAGATTAGCTATATTAGCTGACTCCCTCGTGAATTCTCTCAGATTTTGTCACAGAAAAGAATGTTTTCATATATTATTTTCCTAATATCTTTGATTTATAAAGAAACCCGTTTTTCAAGTCAGCTAAACAGTATTTTTATAGTAGGTATTTTTCTCCAACATATTATATACAACAATTTATATAAACAGATTGAAATGAATCAAAGATTGAATAAAGTGAGGTTTTCAACAATACATTAGTGAAAATTGTACACAAATCTGATAAGAAGCTTTAGAGATTACGCACTAACACACAGACAAAGTGACAGTCAAAAATTCTGTTTCAGTAATTATCATTAACGATTTGTAAATGTTTTCTTTCAAATATTTCCTATGTGAAGTCTAGCGATCATTTATACTATTGTTATATGTAAAAGTATCGTATTAGTAATACTACTCGTATTTTTTTAGTTGCTCAATCTAATGGTAAAGTTTGTAATAAGCTCTCTGACTATTAGTCCGCAGAGTGCCCATCCATGAGTAAACTATATAAAGAACGAAAGCATTTGATGTTCACAATTTATTATTCATTTATGTGAACAACTCATTTCAAAAGAGTTAGTAAAAGCGAAATCCGTATATTTTTAATTGTATATGACATGCTTGTAATTCCTAAATTAACCTTAGGGAACTCAATTTTCCCTGAGGTAAATGGTTTATTATAAAAGTCATGATATTTACCCATTATATGTAATTGAAACTTGCATGAAATGGATTTTTCAATTTAGTTTTTCTCAATAGATTATATATCTTCAAAAGAGGTGGGAGAAACTGACGTTTTTACATTTTTGTTCGAAATAAATATGTATCCATACATAATATACATTAAAGCTAAATAATTGATTTTCCAATGTACAAAGTGATTTGAAAGGAGGGTTAATGTGTATAATTTATTAATGTTTACGATGGCATAATCATATATTTTAAGAATATATACCCGTTTAAATGTTGAAGTGTGACCACATAATAACGTTGTGATTGGAATAAATAAAAACATTCCAGAATGTTTTAAGATGAAACTTCCAGTCTTTAGATTTTCAAAAGCATGTTCTTCAGGTGAAACGGAAACTTATTTCTTGGATAAGGTATATAGAGGGTTACTTACCACACTTTACTGTCCTTGAAGTGGACACACAATCACACAATGTCTGTCGCAGTAGCAGATGAAACGTTTGGTACTTCAGGATCATTTTGAACAGCCTACTAACGCGGATTCATTAGTATTTTGAAGGTTTCAGAAGTTTTTGAAACTTATAATAAAATTGGCGAAGGCGCCGGTATAACTGAAATAAAAAGTTTTCATAAGTATGATAAACTTTCATCAAGATCCGAAAGAAAATGAAGTAGCTAATCAGAACTGAGAATTGGTGTATGCAGCCATTGACACATTTATGTATATCTGCAACGACGAGTCTAGACTCTTGAGACTTTTCATAGTTTGAAAAATTCATACTTGCATTCGATTCTCTTGAGTCGTTTTTCTGTCACCACCTTCAATACTGAGATAACTATCAAAATTCAAGTTTTTTGTACACTCGAAACTGTTTACATTCTCGTTGACTAGAATTCTAGTTTAGCATTTTCACACTCCACCGCTCATGTGTGGACGACACATCATAGTAGAACACGTCATATAAATATGTAAATAGACTTACTTTACCGTCCGCGGATGTACAATGACTTTAAAAGCTATTTTATTACTATTCTAATTTCCGATTTAAATGCCTTTTCTATGTAAATTGCGATCTGGCTGATATATTTCTACAAATGTCGACGTAAAATGTTAAGTAAGTATTGTGCCAGGGAACGATATTAAATAAAACATAATATCCAACTGTTTTGAATTGTTTTGGCGTATCTGATTGTAGCTTCATTGTTCCGGCTTTTACGAACATACGGTGCAGAATTTAAAGGAAGTGATGTGAAAGTTTTGGTTACGGAACCAATATATGATTTGATAAAAATCGAGATTTCGAATAATGTTTAGTTCGTAGAAGGAAGCAGCCTACAACAGCTGAGAGATGCATCCTATCGGAAAACAAAGACACTTTCAAGAGAACTTTTCTGCGGCAAGCATGTGAACGAAATTAGACATTTCTGGTCATTGCAACTGTCAGGAAAGAATTAAGTGGCTGCTATAAATTTGCTCGTCAACAAACACTTAGTTCAAAAGAAAGAAATGAAGGATGAGTTATAATTAAGTTTGTCTAGGTCGCAACTAGAGATATTTAATTTCTATCACTGAAAAAACAAACAATAACCCAGGGAAATAAGAAAAAACTAGTTCAAATCGCAATCTTGTTTCATTTCTACCCACAGAAACGATGAAACGAAAATTATAACTCAAATGAAAATGTATTCGTTGTAAAAGTGATATAAAATTCTGACAGTAACAAATCCCTGGTTGAAATAGTACGACAGCGGGCCATAAATTATTTGATTATAAATAAATATGCAGCAGACATACTAAAAATAAGAATATGATTTTGAAGTGCACTGCACTCTGGTTTTTATAAATGCAGTAGGGGTTAAAATATTTACCGTCCGAACAGAAACAAGAGATTGTAGAAGTGACAGACAGCTCGCTAGGTAGTCGCTTTAATATATCAGAAAAATGTAATAGGTAGTATAGAATACTTTCATAATTATATGAAGTTTTTTCAGGAACTCAGAAAACTTTGGATATTGTTTTGGTTGGCTTCCGGATCGCTTTGAATGTTATCTCTTTTCAGAGAGTTTCATAAATAAAAGAGACAATTTCACAATTATTTCCTGCGCTTTCAAGTTTCGGTATTTTTGATAGGTACTTAGACTAACTCTTTTTTTTTGAAGACGTATATTTCTACTTTGATTCTTGGAGACATTCTAAGAGGAGATGTCATCCCCTTTATTTATTCTCAACCTGTGTTTGAAAAAGCACGTAGGTATTGAAGCTTTATCTGTACCTAACATAAAAAAACTATTACATGATATTATCATTCAGGAAGATGTCAATAATTTTGGTATCGAGTATGCTCGAAAAAAGGGAAAACGATTATTATCATTTGCCAATGGTTTCTAGCTGATTTCTGAGAAATGAATAATTGAAGTATATTCTCTATTGTGTGATTGAATACTGTGTGAGAGAGTTGCTAGATTGGTCGAAATTTGAGTTCAATATGTTGTTAATCACTATATTAATATCAGTATGAAATGAATAAAAATATACCAAACCTCATATATTGATACTGTATTCGGAGGAAATAAATTAATCTGGAATGAAAATGACAAAAATGAAATGTTTTGTACATTGAATAATAGAAATAATATGCATTTGAATTAGAAACATGAAACATTAGACATTAGAATGAAACATGGTGTTCAGTTGTACCACGGTTCAAAATGGTGATTTTTAGATTTTTGATTAGTTGCTTTTCCTACTCCTTTCATCAGCTTCCCTCAGTGATAGAATTTGGTTCTACCTTTAAGCAATGAAAATCGTTTCAAGAATATGAAAATATGAAACCATGCCTCTTTTTTGGCATTTCTATTTCTGGTATACAAGAATGATCTACTCTCTCTAGAATGGACCACTAGCCACTCCCATCTTCGCTGAGCGGATTGAAAACGAAATGAGAAATTGTTATTTTGCTTCACTATAAATAAAAAATGAACGGTAGAAACCGAAACGGGATTAGTGTTATTACATCTTGATCGATACTACTTCAATTCAATTGGTTGTGTAAACTTTAAACCTAGGCACGATTAATATTTTAGAACACAATTTGATTCGATTTACCGATAAGCTGTTCAAATGAAAAATTTATAACTACATCAGGTCGTTTATTGAATGATTTTTCATGACAAATGAGAGGAAGAAGCTAGAAGTTTTTGGTAATCACCATATGTCCGTTTTACAGAAAATGTAAATAAATCTTTTATAGTTTTTGTTGGATAATAAGTGTATTTCGATCAATTATCTATGGATGGATGAACATTCATCTGGACTCATTTTCCCAATGAAAAACGTCTAATGTCTCGGGTAACATTCATTACTACAGCAACAGTTTCAAACAGTGTATCACAAGACTAAATAATTGTAATTTTATTTATGGAAATCCAGAGTATGTTTTATTTTGGGATTGTGTAACTTTTATTTTTCACTATATTCATTAACTCTCAATATATTGATGGATGTAGCCGTTGTTACTACGTGGTAGGAGATCATAATGAAAAGAGAAATGAAAATTTCTATGTTCTTCTATTCCCTATGTTTTTTACCAAAAACATTGAAATTTTCATTTCCATGCTTCTATTTTCTATGTTTTTACCAAAAACATCGAAATTTTCATTTATATGTTTCTATTTTCTATGTTTTTACCAAAAACATAGAAATTTTCATTTATATGTTTCTATTTTCTATGTTTATTTTCATTTCTATGTTTCTATTTTCTATGTTTTTTACCAAAAATATTGAAATTTGCATGTCTGTTTCTATTTTCATTGTTTTTACCAAAAACATAGAAATTTTCATTTATGTTTCTATTTTCTATGTTTTTTTTCTCATTTCTATGTTTTCATTTCTATGTTTCTATTTTCTATGTTTATTTTCATTTCTATGTTTCTATTTTCTATGTTTTTATCAAAAACATAGACATTTTCATTTATATGTTTCTATTTTCTATGTTTTTTACCAAAAACATAGAAATTTTCATTTCTATATTTCTATTTTCTATGTTTTTTTACCAAAAACATTCATTAGCTCTGTTGATAAGCGAGCTTTGCTAGTAAACATTCCCACATATTCGCCATCGGTTGATCGTGTCGGAGAAATATAAGTCGATTTCCACCCCTCTGCACATTCTAGCACCGCAAACAGATCGAGTGGACCTCCGTGTTGTCACAAATTAATTACCAAGCCAAATTATGAGTGGAGCAGCCTCTTCCCCTGCGCCCCTCACATTCGCAAACAAACCATTTACATGGGTTTCAAGCGCACCGACGTATTTACGTTAGAATTCTGCATCGTTGTACGCCGTCATCTGGATGCCATGTTTTGTTTAATTATTATGTTTAAACAGCATCACTACAACTACCCCTTCTACGTTACTGCAGCGACCAGATACTTTATATCGTCCATTGTTCACCCGTATATAGGTATAAACATGACGACTGCTTTTAACATGACGAAAGGATAGGAATAGGTACCCTGCAAAATCTATGATGGGAAGTTTGCAATTATATTTCGAAAGTTGGAGTTTGTGATGTCTATTCATAGCTTTTTTTTAATAAAAATCGAATGAGAAATGAAAAGTTC
>WOGM01000692.1:0-11615 GCA_015342125.1 Leptinotarsa haldemani | reverse complement strand
ATTATTGATCTTACCTCAGAACATGTTGCCGAAAAGCATCTTCAGAAGGTGGAATTTCTTGAGAAGATTTCTTGGTTGTGAGAGTCATTGTAACTCTTATTTCATTCAAATCCTCACAATTTTCATGCTTATACAAATAAGAAATGAAAACTCGAGCAACTGCAATGCTTTCTTCTATATTTGTTTCTGAAAAGGTACTCAAACTCAGTTTGGTGACATTCTTCTTATATACTTCATAAGCAGATGTTTTTCCGATTTTATAAAAAACAGCAGGTAGTATCACATCCAGTTAATGCATGGAATGCTGGTAATCCATCACACATTTGTTTGCCTACATTTCTGGCGATTTCATGAATCGGAATGAATCTTCTTTTATCTGTCACCGCGTTTGAGTGTCCAGTTTCCATAAAAATTTCAGAATTATTCATCAGCTCATTGTTCCAATAATAATATAAAAGAAGAACTAGTACGTCAGTATCGTCAGTTTTTATGACAACAGAACTATTTCTTTTTATGGAACTGATCATTTGGAAGATTATGCGGGTATCAGCTTCTTCATGGTTGCACCGCGAATTATTATCTTCCTCAACCGATACATTGTTGACCTGAAAGTGTATGATTGAATTATACAGAATATTGAACATTTACCTCGTAGGCATCAACAACCTTAAAACATAATTCGGCATCTTCTGATCCTCCAGCAATGAAAATATGCTTTCCTTCTGGTATCCTCATAAAGGAATTCGTCAGATACTGGCATACAAATTTCAGAAGTGCAATTTTATTTGGTATCGATTTCAAAAAATTCCTGTAGTCAGTGGTCGACTTCTTGTTATACTATCGTTATACTATACGTATCGATCGAATATCAAATATACTGAGTGGCAGTGGGGATATTTTTTGAAAACAAAAATCATTCTCTGGAGTATCTTCTCAGCCAAATCATCGAATGTTTTGAAAGACTTTTCATTCACTTCGTTTAGAATTACCATTCCATCTATAAAATAGTAACTAATCGTTGTAGGAATATTTACCGATATTTCACTAGAATTTAGTTCTAATTTTTTGGCGAGTTCTGATTTAGATGTTTTTCTCATAGTCCCATCTTCATGAAAGAGAGATAGTGGGACTGGTGTGAGCTCGTAGGATAAAATGTTGGTGAAATCTAAGTCTCGGAACTGTGCAGCACTGAACATAAACTCTGGATTGATTTTACTATTCGTTCTTGATTTTTTATAGCCAATCCGATCATCAGTGAAGTTTAAAATTTTAAATCGACTAACGGTTTTCCAAAAACTAATAGCGCGCACTTCGGTGAATCTGTCTTTGATAAAATTCAGGTTTTCAGTTTTGGCTCTCTCCTTGAAAGTATCAAGCGACATTTGTATATTCTCTGGCATTATTTTACCAGTTGCTATGTGTGAAAGGTCTTTTATGAGGTTGGATGTATCAAATGGATTCATCCACGTATTTTTTATCAATGATACCATTTTTTTAACATCAGTTTCATCTCGTAATCTCTCGGCTTGGCCATATCTGAATGATGTTTCCTTAGATTCCATTTGCTCCAATTTGTTAACATATTCACCAACAAGGTGCCTTGTTATCAGCCATCTACAGAGTGTTCCTTCCTGTTTTGTGAATCCAATCACTCCCCCAGAACTCTTACAATCCCTATTAACAGTTTGCTCTAGTGCCATGTCGGATGCAACACAATTGATTTTTTTGTTATTTGATCTCTTGACGACAAAATTTCCCTGATTAAGATAATCATAGATCTATGGATGTTTCTTTTCTAAATCTTTCATTTCGATAAGGTAAACAGGTGTGTATTTAACATAATTATGACGACCTCCTGCCCTCAAGAATGGTAACGTCTCTTCAACAGCTGATAAATGGAGTTTGAAATCTGCATTCCTTTCTGCTCTTTGAAGGGCCATAAGAATGTCAACTGCTTCTAGAAATGTGCACCAATACTTGAAAGTTGGCGAGATGCTACATCCATATTCCTTAAACTCAGTGACGATACTTTCAAATTCTTCAAGTCTGTCCATTACTCCTGAAATTGATTCCACGTGATATTCTGAGTCAGATGTCGGTTCCATAAGACATTTTTCCGTGTTTTCCAGGAGATCTAAGAATGATTGATCAAATAAGGATGTATCACGATTTTCACTCCTCCAAGTCATCAATGATTTGTAAAATAATCTGGAGAGGGCATCTCCAACTAAAATCATAGCCCGGATACCACGGGAATATTGCTTTCCTTGCAAAAGTTGTCTGCATGAATTTTCAGCGTAAACTTCCGACTCAACTAAAATATTGGCCAATCCACTCTCTCCAAATATATTACCAATACTAGCAATGAAGGCCATCATCAAATGCATCCCACCAAGTTGCATAATGACTTTATTGTGAAGCTCAGGGGGTTGGTTCCACAGTATTTCTTGTGCTTTACTATAGATCGCAAGATCTGCAGCAACGATAATGTGGTTCTGTTTCAAGGATTCTGATAATTTCACCAACTGTATGAGCCCTGTGTAAATGGTATCGTACGAAGAGGGAGGTGTGTTTATGAATGGTAGATATTATATGTTTGAAATATCCAAGTTGTTTTGTGATATTAAATTATTGAATTCATTCCAGCCAATGAATGTTTCAGATACCTGAGAAGCTGCCACAGATTGTCTAATGTCAATTTTTTTTCTGATTCACTTTTAAAATATGAATTCACGACACGGGTGGGTTCAGGTTGTTTGATTGGTTTGATATAATTGATTATTTCATTTCCCAATATTTCTGCTCGTCTCAATGTTCGATCTTTGTTCCTAACGAGTGAAATATTCACGAAATTGTCATGTTTTTTTTTGAAAAATAACCATTGCCAGTGAGTGAGTAGTTCCTTTTCCGTCGATGGTTTCTTCATTCTGGTCGAAATTGTCAATGCTAGCATGTATAAAATTATTAACATTTTCTTCAATAGGAGCTATACCAGCAGGGACAAAATTTTCATTAGAACTTTCATGAGCAAGAGTTGTCAATAATGCACGTATCTCATCGTAAGAACATCCATAGCCGAAGTGATAAAGTGTATTTACCAGTTTTTTACTTCTAACTGCTTGATACACATATAATGACATACTCAAACTGAAACTTGTAGGAATATGTATCTTATCAAAATTATTAATTATGGCAGAACATGTAGCTAGAACTGGCGTGGTACAATATTCAGTTTTCTGTTCCGCATTATCGAAACTATTTTTATCTAGGATCCATGAAACGAATCTCAATAAATCTTCGGGAAAATCTCTTCCAACTTCCTCCTCGCTCAATGCATCAGGTGTTATATATTTTTTGCGCGATTCTTCAGAATATTGAGAATGCGCTAAAATCTTTCTTCTTAGTATACCAGCAGCTTTATGTAAAATACAAGTTTCATTGTCGTTGAAGGTCATTTCATTGAAGTCGGTCATTTCAGAATCACACCTTGTCGTATGTACTTCAGATTGCAAATTGTGTCTTTCATTATATATCTCCCGCTGATATAATTGTCGACTTGCCAGGTTTAGAATCAAATGAAATTTTTTCACCGAAGTGACCCTGTATTAATCTTCTCAGATTTCCACTAGTGATTACCTTTTCACCAGTTGTATTGGAAAGGATTCTTTCAAGTTTCTTGCATAGTGTATTCATATACATAGGCTTCCTGTCAATGACGACAGACTGGTTTATCTCAGCATAAAAATTATTGAGTGCTTTATGTTCCTCAGTTTGTTGCTCTACATCTTTTGGTCTCGAGTATTCCACATTTTTTCGACCAATATAAGTCGAATAACACAATCGATGATATTTCGCATCATTAGCAAATAAATCAGTGAAATACTCCAAACGTTCTTACATCTTCAAATCCTCTTTACATCTAGCAGCATTCAAAATTTTCGTCCTGATGTTTTCACCCGTCCCCGTCCTGATTTTTGTAAGACCCTGTTTTTTTTTAGTACCGCCTTTCTCGCAGATCAAACAGTCGGTTTTTACATTGAACGAATCATCATTCTGTCTACTGGTAGATGGCTGATTAGATTCTTCATTTGAATTTATTCTGATATGAGCCATGTTTTGTTTGCTGCAAAACGTTTTTCTGCAATTATAATGATATCGAAATCGATCTGGGTGAGACAACAAAGAAGTTTCCAGCGCTATGATTTTTAGAGAATTTTCATCGTTCCGATTTTTTGCGCATCTTATAATTGTATCCATACCAGAACGTGTTGGCTTTTTCACAACAGCCTCCTCTTTTGACGACTCGAAGTCTGCCCCACATATGATACAATAATCCATTTTTAGGTTATGTATATCTACAAACATATTATATCTATTCTTGCTATGAACCTACTATACCGAAAAAATAACTATTAAACTAAATACTATAAATCTTCAGAATGATCTACTCACCAACCAGTAATTCAAAGACTGCCACAACACTTCTTATGTTTATTGCATCTGACAGTAAAGACACCTCATACACGTAAACTTGTCAAATGTAATGACTGAAATACTTAATTGGCGGTATTTTCGCGCGGTATTATCGCGGAAGCTCGTCCCGAGAACCGGGCAGCGGGCGGTACAAGGGTGCAGTAAAACGCTTATATCGGGAGATCCGTTCAAAATAGATCTTCACATAATCGAGACGAAATGATCGTTATGAAATTCCGCAGTTTTTTATATAAAACAATAATATCGATTATTGATCGAATAAGGAACTTATTGGGTGTTAAAGCGAACGGAAATGTGTTGAAAAAGCACAATCCTCCTACTATTTTGACTTTTTCTCTTATTCCGAAAGTAATAAAAACATATCTTTCTATACTGATAGGAAGCCAAATAATTTCTCTAGATAATGGAAAAAACTTCATTTCCCTATCGTATATAATAGTCGAAATATATCAATTTTATTAGAGAAAACTGAAAATCTCAGTTTTTTCACATTAATATCAATATTTTTTCTCTCGACCAATGGAGAGTGTCGTAATTCTCCATTACACATGTAAAAATAATGGATTCAACATTATTTCAAGGTCTTATCAAGTTGTACTATATGATTGGGTTACTCGATAAATAGAAGGCTTTTCGCAAGGAATCTGCTAGACTAAATGGCTGTCGGATATAATTCAATCGAGTCCCAGCCACACTGTTGTCTTTTCTGCACTGATAAGAGGTGATACTTCGAAACCGATCTGTAGGTGATCTACCCGATGGTTTTTAGCGTGGCCCTGCTACTGGCTTGCATTAAAGTTTGTCGAGTATAATTCAATATCCGTCGTGATATTAGCCAGGAAAGTAGTAGTTTTCTGTCAGGTATTTACCAGAACTTACCATATAGGTATGTTGAGAGAGATGAATGTTTCGAAATTTCATTTCGAAATATTTATTTTCTTAAACGATACAGTCTACAGACTCACTTTTGAATTTTGAAACTCAAATGTCGGACGACAAACTCCAACAAATAATAAAATGTTCATTCAACACAGATGCATTCGGGACCAATCTCTCTGAAAATGGTAGAAGCTTAGAAAGAGCTTTGACTATCACGGCAATAAATCCAAAATTGGTTGCTAATGAAAGTCTAACGTTTAGTATGTGATGTATCGAGGGACAAATGGAAAAAACTAGTATTGTTCTCTCTACCTAGGTGTTCTTGGCCTTTGCTTCTATACGGAGCATTTAGCCAAACTAGTGTTGTTGTCAGAAATGTAACGAAAACATTCGGCAGGGTTATTCTGATAATTTTCTAGCTCTGTCATAAAACACCGGTACCTATGGTCGGTCGGTAGCCAGCCGGTTTGACGTGGGTGCTTTGTTCACTCACTCGAATTGACTGCCGTGTTGGTCGGTGGTTCAAGCCCCAGTCTGAACGAGCGATTTTCACTTGCTATCGTCCAACCCGTGTTAGGAATCACACGTTAACAGGTAAGACCACGTTAATCCTCATCGTTGCGGATTCTGCGACAGCTGGTTAACGGAAAACAGATTTTTTTAAAATGTATTCATTGTAGAGACTATTGTAGCCGAGTAGTATCTTTTTAGCGTAATAACCGTAGAAATATATAAAAAAGCTACATACGAAGCTAAACGGAAGAAGAAGCTGCCAAAGGAAGTCCGAGGACATTGGCATTTTCAGTGAAAAAAAATATAATCAGAAACTACTTTTCTGGTACAGGATTGCTAATTCCATTGTACGAAACAGCGCACGGAAGACGATTACTTGGTGATCAAAACACGTGTCGAGGTGTTAAAATAATGGTTTGGTGTTGGGAAAAAACTCCAGTAATATCATAGCTCTCTAACTATATTATTGAAGGGGAACTGTTGGAAGGTAGGTTGGTCTATATCGTTTACTTGAACTATATCTATTAACGTATCTCATCAAAATTTGATATGCTGTTCATAACTTCTTCCTGAACTAGGTTTACAAACTCAGTGTAGTTCATCTCCTGATGACGCTATTTCAGATAAGGAAACCGCGCATTGAGAAGGGTGTTGCAGTTCTGATGTTAAGAAGCAGTGTTTTTTTTTGGGTTGTCGATTATCTGTTTATTTTGTCGAACAAAGCTTTTCATTAAAAGACAATCATCGTCGTAAAAAGATAATGTGTTTCGTTAACGATTTGTATAGACATTGTTTATGATCATTGAACTGTGTTTTTATATCCATTCATTTTCATTAATTATTATTCGGCCCATATTAACATAATTTTGCGAATATTTATAACTGGAAAATAGAAATGCAATCACTGGGATTTATAAAAAATCATATCAAAATTGAACTCCTTCGACCAATGTGATGATTCAGTTGGCTTTGCATTCCGATTGGTCCGCCAACCGTTGGTGTTTTCGTGACGTTACTATGGATACCATGAAACAGTATTATGATTGTCGCTTAGTGAATATTTATTGCTGTATTGATAAATAGATTGTAATTAATGCGATACGACCGAGTGAGGTTGAAATGGGTTTTCTTTAACTAACGATAACCCTCAAAATTTCAATCTAAAAGCTAATAATTATCGAGGTGTTAACAAAGTTTACCGAAATAGTATTCTGTAGTCTTTGGTGTTAACGTTTGACGTGTTCTGGGAAAGTTTCAAAAATGTTGATATTTCTCAGCAAATAATATCTGAAAAATTTTATTAAAAATCACCTCAAATGTGGGACTTAGTTCCCTCCTATTCATAAAAAGAGGACATATGCCTCCTCACTCACAAGCGATTTTGGTAAAATTGGGGATACGTATCTGTAGAGAAGGGAGGGTGAGCTTAGGCCCACAGCACTTAGGCCACATGTGACCCATTGTACATCCTCCCGAGGAGTTGTCCTCCTAGGTCATCGTCCATCCTGTCGTTTCCAGGAAGGTGAAAAGGTCACTGGGAGACATCTCCTTCATATCGGCAGGTGTAGGCCAAGACTCGCCGAACACACACTCTCTTATTGACGGTAACTCCGGACACTCGAATACGTGTGAATCGTTGTATTCGCGCCATGTGCCACTGTATGGGTATCTGCAATACGCTGTGTAAAGCCCGTTGCAAGTAGTCCCACTGTGATTCGAAAGTGCATATAGATTATAACGACAAGGAGCCACATTGTCTGCTGCATAATTGCTCATATCTAATCCTTCTGAAGAAAAGTCACAGGCAACATTTAATTTGCCTCTAATTTTTTTCGTTGGAGAGGATCTTTTTAAATGTTTTTTCAGGACAAAACACAAGCACTACAGGAAAATTCTTAAGGTGCTCTGAGAGCGGTGCGTGTGTGAAAGAAGCGATAAAGGTTGCATTTGAATCGCTGGAGACGAAATTCATTTGGAAGTTTATTCCACATAAACGCAGTTCTCCAAATGAGCAGCCACAGTCCGTCGCGTAGCTCTGAAATGTCTCGCTCTTGGTGGAACCAAATGTGCCAAGTCACTTGAACCTCTTACGTATGAGTATATACATGTTTCAGGCTATCAAGGTTGCAAGTTATGTTTGTGTCTCCAATTAGGCGAATGGTTTTTTTTTTGGATGGAATCAGGAAGCTTCATGCTATGCTTAGGGGCGGAGCTCCATACCTGTGAACAATACTCCAAAGAATGTCTGATCTGAGCTTTATAAAGCATCAAAAGTTACTGAGGTGTGTACATTTTTCTGGTTTGGAACAGTAGTCCAAGCTTTTGAGAAGCAGGCTTTGCAGTTCCAGCGACATGATTGTGCCAAGACGTATTGGTGTATATTTTAACCCCCAACAAACTTATCGAAACAGAAAGCAAAATTGTCTGTCCTGACATTTTTGTATCCGGTTCGAATATATTACTGAAACTTATGGGTTGATACGGACTTTGCTCATTTTCTTCTTTCCATGCACCCCGAACAGGTTGGTTTTTATCTCCATCCAGGAATCCAAGCATTGTGACGAACTCAATTGGCCAGTTCTTTGTACTATGGGAAGAGACAAATCCCAGAATGGATCGAAGGTTCCTAATTAGTATCCATAGTGTGTGCACTTTATACTGGATTTTAATTGACCAACGAAATTGTCTACAATCTTAGAGTCGTACATTCTCAAATATTTCAGCCAAGACTCTTGGTTTTTTCCGCTGTCGCTCAATTTTTCATCAAGCTCCGATATGGTTTAGGTTTCTCAGTAATTCTATTAAGTAAATGAAATGAATAAATGTTCGTATAGGACGAAACTGCTGTAACGTTAGTTACAAATAAAAGTGGTAAAAAACATAGAAAGTTTCATTTCTCTTTTCATTAAACACTTTTGTCTAAATACCACTAGTAGATTTTATTTATACTACCGGATTCGCGATTGACCCCATTATCAAGTACTTGATACCGGCCTTAATATCTTGTCCCGTTCAAAATTTAAGGGGGGGGGTGCGTTGTAAACAATAAATGCCCACCTGATCCGGCAAGAATACTTAGCTGTTCGGCAATGCGAAATGGGCTACAAGAAGAGTGCGCAGACCCACGGGATACCTCATACAACTTTAGAAAGGTATGTAAAGATGAAGGGAGCACCTGAAGACATTGTGAATTCTTCGTTAGGACGAAAGATAGTCTTTCTAAAAGAAATGGAGTCGATGCTCGCAAACCACTGCTCAGAAATGGAAGGACGTGTGCAGATTAACATACAGCTTATGCAAAGCTAATAATATGAAAAATCATTTAGAGTAGCAAAAGAAAGTGCTGGGAAGAAATGGTTTTCTGGATTTATTGCAAGGCACAAAGAATTGTCATTGAGAACGCCCCAAGGAATATATGCACGCATTAAATCAGAAAAAGTAAAGGAAGACACAGTAGAGGAAAAACAATTAGATATCAACGAGCCAAAAGAAAAAATCCCTGAAAGACAAGTTACCCCTCCAAGACAGCAAACCGCTGAGAGACAGATTACCCTGAAAAGCAGATTACCCCTGCAAACTTGATGCCTATTCCAACTGCTTCAAAAGTTATTATTGGAAAAAAGAGTACAACATGTGGAAAAGCTGCCGCTGTAACTAGCACTCCATACAAAAGGAATTAGAGGCCAGCATAGAAAAAAGAAAATTATCTTCAAATTCGGGCGTCAAAAGAAAGATTAAAGATTCAAAACCAAGTCAGCAGAAAAAAGTTAAACATACCCAAAAGAAAAAGAAACAATCAGTTGCTAAAGAAAAATCAAACAAACGCAAGTTGGTATCCTGGAGTTCTTCTTCAGATTCGACCCCTGAACCCGAGTATCAAGATTCAGATAACCAGCAGGTAGAAAACTTTGAAGAAGATGTATTTTTTGTGAAAATCCGTACTCCGAAGATGTCAGAGACGAAGAATGGGTAATGTGTCAAAGCTGCTTCAAATGGGTTCATTGTCAAAGCTGCTTCAAATGGGCTCATGCTGAATGTTCTAATTGTGAAAGAAATCCGTATATTTGTGACTTTTGCATTTTAAAATTATTTGTTGTATGTTCTTTCTAGATGAGAATTTTTTATGTTCATAAGGGACGAAACTTTTCATTAGATATATTTTTTGCATGTCCATAAATAAATTTTTCTCAAAAAAACAAAATAATTTTACTAATTTTCAAATTTTACATATTAAATTGGGTACCCCACATTGCGAACATATGTACCCCATATCATATGCCCCTAATATGGTGTAGTGCATTTTTTTTATTCTCCATATTTTCATCTCATTTTTTTAAAAACACGTTTCTGCTTATAAATACTTGTTAGTATATTCAACGAAACAAAATATGGAAATAATGCTTAAAATTACCTCAGTTTTTTTATTATGGTGGTTTGAAAGAAACTACCCCATATTAGACTTTCCTCTATATCTTGTATTAAATTCGGTAAACCGTTCATGTTTGAATGTAGGTAGGTATCATGTAGTAGTACCATTTTTATGGTAGTAGGTACCATTTTTATCTAACTCAGATCACTAATATTTCCATCTCGCGCTCCTCTCCTTTATTCATAGTATTGTTACCTATGCAATTATGGTTTAAACAATATTTTTCGCGAAATCGAGTTGGAACTACTATCCGGTCTACGTACCGTCTTAGTAAGTACCTATTCACATAATTGGTTTCCAGTGATAGTTTGAAAGAAGTTTCAAAAACAAATCGCGAACATTCTCAATTGGTCTACATTTAATCGTAGTATTTACACTTGTGAAATCACCTGTTTCGAGACGTCTATGCTTTTCAAATTCTATACGGTCTTCAACTTCTACGCCTTTCAAGTACTACGTAGTTGCATGGTTTTGTTTTCACTATACAAGGTGTAACATAAGTACGTTAAAATATTCAAGTGACGTATTCCTGAGACAATTTTAAGAAAGAGAGTCTATATGAACTTGTGTCCGAAATTGCTTCCTTCGGAGATACGATGTGTTGAAATTGAATTTTTTGTTCACTTTTTGAAAATTACTCTTGCAAAAAATAAGTTATTTGCAAGAAATTCAGTCCCCGGGTTTTTTTTGAAGTGGGAAATCATAATTTCGCAATAATTTTCATGTAACATCTAGAGGGCGCTGCGTACGCTGTCATTATTTATTTCAAATTTCCTTAACTTTTTTGACAGTAAACTTTTGGTACTTTTCATGGAAAAACCTAATTCCCACACATTTTCCAAGTAAAAAAGGTACACCACCTCAACAACGCTGATCGTGATCGTTTTCGAAATATTTACAATTTTCTATATCGATGTATATTACTTTATAGCAAAATTTGATTTCAATAATTTTTGTCACTCTCCGCTTGCAAATTAAGTTAATTAAATCGAGTAAGCTATAAAAGTTTGTTTATAAAAATAGAAGTTCAATGTCACATTTACAACTATTAATTGACAAATTCACAGTTTGGAGCTTATAAAGTGATTTTTTGGTACTATGCCCGACTTTACGAATGCTGAAATGGCTGATATGGTTTTTGCATACGGCTTGGCTGACGGAAATTCAAGCGAAGCCAGACCCATCAATCAGGAAAGGTATCCCCAGCGCGTGACTCCTTGTGCAGCGACATTTGCGAATCTTTTCCGGCGACTTTCCGAATCTGGAAGCTTTGAAACAAATTCTGCAGTAGAACGGCCAC
>WOGM01000691.1:0-11619 GCA_015342125.1 Leptinotarsa haldemani | reverse complement strand
ATAATGTTTTTAAAGGAACTTTTGATAAGTAGTACTGCATCATGCAGTAATACCGCATCGAGTATCAAACAGATTTTAATTTTCCTTGATTTATTTGCATTAAAAAACGCAATGATTTCAGAAATTATTCCAACAGAATTCCTAATCAATTCAATGGATGAACATTTCGAAATTGATAAGTTCAAAGAATGATTTTTGCATGGACATCTGATTGCATTCAACAAATATGTCTGAAGTTTTTTAACAGCTCCTTTTTGCTCTCCTAACATTAAATTACAAGTATCCGTGCCAATACCAACACAATTATCTAAATTCAAGTTGAGCTTTTTCAGAAAATTTTTAACTGTCTTAGCTAGTACTTCGCCAGTTGAACAGGGCTTATGAGTCGCATTACCGTAGTTATTTGAATGGCAATCGATGAAGCCTACAAAAGATTCCTGTGGATCTCCATTACTGTCTACATATCGAAGTACTAAAGACATTTGTGAGGTATGACTACAATGTGTGGTCTCATCTAAAATAATACTGTAATATTTATTAGTTGCCATCTGATTCAATAGTTTACTAATAATTTCTTCCCCGCAACATTCAATTATTTCATTTTGGGTTACGCTACTGATATACGTGGCTTTTGAGGAAGCATTTTCTAAATGCTGTTTCAAGAGTGTCACCACATTTAATTCTGAAACGTAAGAGTTCTCTGAAATTTTCCTCATTAACTATGGATCCACTTGGTGATAATGGTCCGCTGTCTCTATGTCCCCTTAAGGAAATATTTTGTTTTCCTAAAAAAAAATATTGATTGCACTATTGGTAGCAAACGAACACGATTTTCTAAAACTTGGCTATTTCTTTTTGAATCTAAGATATTTCTAATATCTTTTTTAGGATCACAGTAGGTCTCTATGAAATTTTTGGCAAATATTGTTGCGGTTTTATGATATACATGTTCGTTATGAGTAGTTGAATCTCCATCTTTACCTAAAAGTTTTGAATACTTCTGAAGCGGAACTGTCACAAGTTTTCTTAAAACTGTTGCATTATCTTTACCGCCAAATTTAACAAAACTAGCACAATATATACAAAAAATACCACTTTTACTTTTAGAATACGTGAGCCAATTGAATTTCTCGAAATGTTTATGAGATAAATAACAATTAACAATTTTGTTAGATTTTGTGTATATACTATGAGGGTATAAAAATTCGGTGGTGGGCCTGAAAGCATTTTTCAAAAGTTGGTACTTATCTCTATCTGATAAGTTTTTTCCTGTGCTGAAAAGAGTCCCAAACAAGCTCCGATCCTAGAGTGGCCAGAGTTGATGTACCCGTTGTAGACGAATTTGCTTTCAAAAACCTCCTATCTGTGTTTTGATTCTTCATGGGATCTAGAGTCGGTATTTCCCCAACTACTACTTTACTGACAGTAAAATAAATTTGTATTTGATTTCTCACTAATTTATACTATTTTTTGATATCTACGGATATTTTTTTCATACATACATATACATATATATATGATGTGACTGATCACGGAGGGGTAATTACTCCCTTTACCCCTCGCTGTTTACGCGCCTGTGATGACAGAAATTCTGCCTCTGCTCAGGCACTCGACACGTTGCTCTAATCATATAACTTGAAAATGTCAGTTCAAGAACCAACACGAATTTCACAACATTCATATTCTACTATAGACAATATTTGCACAAACCTGGATGAAGAAATAATGACGTGCAGTGTAATCCCAGCTGGTCTATCGAAACTATTCCTTCATAGAATTTGGTATTTCAAATCGTTGTCTAGCTTCATCATATTGGATACAATTTAGCAAGATATGTTTCACTGATAGCCGCCTCTGCCTACATTGTTGGCATATTGGTTGTTGTTCTCCTGAGAGCATGAATATGTTAGTTAAGTTGACCTAAGTATGACCTATTTTCAAGCGTGTAATCATAGTTTGTTCTCTTCGTGTCTTCGGAATAGAATGCCTCCAGGGTGTAATTTTTGGCTGAAAGAGATCGTGCAAGAAAATAAAAACAAAAATGCAACGGGCATTGATGAAATTTCAGTAAAAATTTTAAATAACCTTTCCGATCCCGCTTTGAATACATTAGTGATGGCTATAAATAAATCATTTTCCTTGGAAGTTTCCCTCCGTGTCTAAAAACAGCTCTTGTAATTCTTATTTTCAGAGGCGGTAACGCAGAAGTTCCAAATAACTTCAGACCTATCTCCATGCTCTCAACACTCTCAAAAATCATTAAAAAAATGGTGAAAAATAGGGTATCAGATTTTCTTTATAAATACAATATATTAACTAACGGTCAATTTGGCTTTCAGAAGGCAAAAGGAACAAATGATGCAATCTTTTCCTTTCTTGAACATGTCTACACACATCTCAACAATGGTGAGGTTATAGCTGCAGTATTCTGCGATTTCTCTAAAGCTTTTGATTGCGTAAATCAGGAACTTCTTTTGCAGAAGTTGAACTACTATGGCTTTAGAGGAGTGTGTAATATGACTGGTTCAGGTCTTACTTAAGTGATAGAAAACAGTTAGTAAAATCAAACGAAAAACTATCACACACTAAGGATATCATATGGGGCGTTCCACAAGGATCAGTACTGGGCCCGAATCTTTTCCTTATTTATATAAATGACCTTGTTACTCTCTCAATTGAAGGAATTTTTACTATCTTTGCGCTCCTTTGGCATGGAAAAAATTACTAATATGAAAGAAACTATCTCTAGTGATTTAGAAGTTGTGAAAAAATGGTGTGACGCAAACTATTTGTGCTTCAATATTAAAAAGACAAACCTACTCACCTTCAGCTGTAATATTAACAATTTATACTTGAAAGGATAAATTCTTGAGAATAAAAACCAATCCAAATTCTTGGGAATCTTGATCAACATATTTTAGTTTTGAATAAAAAATTGGCATCAGGATGTTATGCACTTCGAATAGTTTCAAATAAACTGAGTTTATCCACAACAAAAACGGTATATTATTCTCTGATTGAGTCCCAGCTGGGATATGGTGTTGCCTTCTGAGGATTTTGCAGTCAACAAATTTGTCATTCAGTGTTTGTTTTGCAAAAGCGAGCGATTAGATACTTATGCAAGGTGGGAGTGCGTGAATTATGCAGACCATTATTTTTGAGAGAAAAAAATGTTCACTGTTATTTGTATTTTCATACTTGAAACTGTTTGCCTGATTTACAAAAAACATAATATGATTGGAACTCCAGAATATACAAATTACATAATCCGGCAAGTAACTGAATATAAAATACGTCTTCTTGTTTCAAAAACGAGTCAAACAAAGTATTGCTTAATTTATGAAAGTAAAAGTTGTATATTCACATACCTTACGAAATTAGGGAGGAAAAAAGTTATAAAAAGTTCAGAAATTTGTCCTCGTAACTAGAGCATACTACAATCTTGATGATTATTATAATGGAACTCTGCTGTGATTTAATATAGGTGTTTTTGTTGTTGTTTATATTGACACCTATATTTTAAATTATTTTTTATACTGGGGTGTATAAAGTAAGTTTTATCACCAGGACATGTGAACTAATTGTGTATATTTGTTATTTACATATTTTGAACGGGACTATACATACTATTTTGTCTACAAACTTTGTTGAATTTTATTTTCTATTGTTATAGGTAGTTTATCTATCAGATATGTGAACTTAGTTTTGCTCAAATTGTGTTTCTGGGTATTTGTGTTTCTGAATTGTTTTTTCTTTTATTCTTTGAAGTGCTATGTATACCAGATTTTTTAACAAGCTTTGTCAATAAGATTGTATTTTCTTGGATATGACTTGGTGTACTTATGACATACTGCATGCTATCTTTATTTTTTTCTTTGTCAATTAATTCTGCATTCCTTTCCCTTTCATTCGATGTGATACACATGACGATGCCACTATTATTAGCAAAGATATGGCTCAGTGCCCTCTTTGTATCACCTTCGTTTGTTTTTCTTTGTTGATGTGCTACACGTTGGGAACAAACTACCATTAACAAAAATATGGCTTAGTGCCTTTCAGACATATTACGCAATCTCCGTTGATTCTTTGCCGATACATTCTACATTCGTTTCTCTTTTATTTGATATGCTGCACGTTGAGATCCAACTATTATTAACAAAATTGTGGATTAGTGCCCTTCTAACATGTTGCGCCATCTTTGTTTTTTCTCAATAGATGAATTCTACATTTCCTCTCTATATATTTGACATGCTATACGTCACGATCCGATCATTATTCGCAAATATGCAACCTAGTGCCCTTCTGGGAATTGCGCCATTTTTTTGTGATAACTCATTCATTTTAACAAATTGTCACACATTTTCTACCACGCCACCACCTCCCTCGCAGATTATGTCAGTTTAAAAATTTTAATATTTCATCATGTTTATTATTTTGATTATTCGACCCTCATTCTCCAGTTCAATTTCATCTTACACAGTCAACTGACCGATATTTGATCTCTCCATTCTGATTGGGTGACCGACACCACTCTGTAACAGAAGTTTGTCTGAGTATTCTACAAGGTCCCGTTCAGGAGTCTGAAAACTCACAAACTGAACCTTCATACGACAAAGCATTTCGTTAGTGAAACGCGTTAAGTGATAGATGACTGTCGTATCGAAACACTGAAAACAGCTTCGACAATGGCGACGAAACGATAACGAACAAACGCACGTAAAACGTTCGAAACGCACGCAAAACGGTCGAAACGCATGTAAAATGTTCAAAATGTACGCAAAATAACGTATTTTGTAATGTCGTTACCGAATACTTCGCTCCCCCATTGCCCCCACCTGCAAACGTTAACTACACAACATATAACTTACCGACACTTCTCCTTACACTGATGCTAATTGGGTTAATGAAGATGCGACTTAGTGCCCTTCTGACATGTTGGATATGTTATTTCTAAAATGATGTATTTTGAGACACCCTGTACACATTGAGGGACCGCACGTTGAAGTGTTGAACTGTCATATTTTTCTTAAATCTGAATCAACATTCATCATTATTAATACAGTGTCACCATTAAAGTGCGCAGCATATGGGAAATTTTTTTATTAAGAGTTTTTCGACAAGAAGTTATTCTTGATAAAAGTTTGTGCATCCCCTGAAACTAAAAATGCATCAACAAAATACAGTACAACATACGTAATATACGAGGAGCCTTCAAATATTTCATTTTGCGGCAATAGTAAAGTACTCTTATTTTGAAAAATTTCGGGAAATGTTATTTAGAAAAGTTGTTTAGCATTGAAAATTACATGTAGATTTGAAGCAATGACCATCTAAGTGAAGTTTTATTTTTTTAACCATTTTTTTCAAATGCGGACTACGAAAAACAAATTTTTGCTAAAACGATAAATAAACAGGATCCTGTATACGACGGTTCATTTTAAAAGCCTGTCATATTACAAATTACACAACTGTCGTGTTAACCACGGTCAATTTTTTTGAACAGTAAATTAGTTTTCAAAATTTCTGGTGCAAAGTTACTTTTATTTTTTGTTATCACCGAAAATTACTCAAACTTATACAGTATTGCAACAAAAACTTAAAAATCAATAATATCAAATCACAAATCATCAAAATAAAATATGTATATCTGAACAAACTCATTGATTTCCTGGAGGTTTTCTTGTCCAAAATAAGTGTTTTAAGTTGAATGTCCAGAAAATCAATGAGTTTGTTCCAAAATGCCTATTTTATTTTGATGTTTTTTGATTTGATATTATTGAATATCAAGTTTTTGTTACAATACTATATAATTTCCAGTCATTTTTGGTGATAACAAAAAATAAAAATAACTTTGCACAAGAAACTTTGAAAATTAATTCATTTTTCGAAACAATTGACCGTGGTTAACACTATAGTTGTGTGATTTGTAATATTACAGGTATTCAAAATGAACCGTCGCATACAGGATGCTGTCTATTTATCGTTTCAACAAAATTTCTTTTTTCGTAGTCCCCATTTAAAAAAAAATGGTAAAAATATAAAACCTTACTTAGTTGGCCCTAACTTCAAATCTAGATGTATTTTTCAATGTTGAACACCTTTTTTAAATAATATTCCCCGAATTTTTTCAAAATAAGTGTACTTTACTCTTGTCACAAAATGAAATATTTGAAGGCTCCTCGTATATTACGTGTGTTGTACTGTATTTCGTTGGTGCATGTTCAGTTTTAGGGGATGCACAAACTTTTATTAAGAATAATATTTTGTCGAAAAACCCTCAATAAAAAAGTTTCCCATATGGGCGCACTTTAATGGTGACACTGTATATCACTTTCGCACTTCTTATATACAATTTTTATTGTATTCCTAACCCTTCATGCTTGATTTTTAAACCGGCAACACACCGAAACTGTCATGCTTGTGCTAACAACGTATAACCTCGATACCACATATATCTCTCTTTGCATCGATTACGTCACACGTGTCCCTCACTTTTACAAATAAACACCTCTTATGAAACATCAATTCTTCACCAACACTAAGAATATTTTCCTACCTTCTATAAGAAAATGACGTTTCAATTTTCCTATAATTCTACGGAAATCCAGAAATGAGGTTGAATATAGAAAATGAGTCAATTTCGGTCCCGACAAAACAACCACTATAAATATCAACAATTCACAGTTACTTTCAATATTCCACATTTGTGTCGAAGCTAAGGACAAAGCCTACCACACCGACGTCCTGGGTTCAAATCTCTCACCAACAAACTTTTTTTAATTAGAACCACGTTACTAATGCGTGACAAGGGGGTCCGAGGGGTGAGGCAGAGTCTCAAGGGTTCGACGCTCTTTGAATCTCTACGATATTCATTCCATAATTATCTGCAGCGATTACGTTACACGTTTCTCCCCCACTCTCTGAAACACACCTACCTCGAGTTGGATGTTCCACAAGGTTCCGATCGGATGTTATGAAAATTGCAGCTTCATAAGAAAATATATGGGATTTTGAGCTCGTAGTTGCTTCGTTCATCTATTGATTGATTTGAATTTCCCGCTGTGCGCGCCGTAGCTTCTGACTGGTCGACTGTATGACGGCAAAAGTGGGCGAGTGGGCTCTGGAAGTCTAAGGTCCAATTCACACAGAATGGACCTCTGGCAGATACGAGGCGCGGACCTTTGGTCCTTCCGTATAAACTCGACCTGGAACTGGGATCCAGAATATTGCTGCTTAAATTTACATGTTTTCTCAATGAATATTATAATAGAACTCTCCTAGCTATATTACTGAAATATTTGGATTTTTCATTTTAATTGTTCAATTTTCTATTCTTTGCTTAATTTTTAATTTCTTTCATTCCACTGCAAATTATTTTCAATTTTTTTGTGCCTCACATAATTGTTATATTCATCTTCTCTTTTCATAGTCCAAAGGCGATGTAATTTTTCATGAAAATGTTTCAACTTCAAGATATGATTTTCCACCAAGGGTAATTTTGGTAGGCATTTTTCTATCTTCAAGTAGTCTTCAATTCTAATTTAGCTTGCATGAAAACATGGTGAGATTATCTATTACAAAAATATTTTTTCCATTATGGCTGTCAAGTTATTTGCTCACTGAACTGAATAGATATTTCATCCAAAGTGTTTTTTGGTTGGTGACATAACATCTTGGAGATTTATTGAATCGTCACATCTTTCATTATATCTTGAATCATAAGTAGTTTCACATGTTAGCATCAATGTTTTGCCATACTCAATCTCAGCGGTACTGTGATATACTTGAATTCAGAAAGTTTAAACGTATAAACGTTGGGTGAGACATCATTTTGCTTTTCGGATCTATTTATCTGATTAACTGTCATCGGAAATTGAATACGTTTCAACTTCAGAACTTTTGAATAGGCAGGATTAGAATGATTAGATAGAATGTGATCTGAATATTGTTCATAGGGAAGTGTCAAGTATTGACGATACACGTCTACAAATCTCCGTCTAGCATGACATTGGTGGAGAATAACTTAACGAATAAAACTTCATTGTCAGATCTTGCCAGACACATCGTCAGATCTTTCTTGTTATACGTGACCACGAAAAATACACAAAGCTATAGAGAATCGGTTCCAACAAATTCTAAATTTTGACCAAACCTCAAGTCTTCTCCCTATCTTAAAATAATGTTGTGCAAATATGTATTCTGTAATTCAATTTCACTCTTTCAGCGTTTTCAGCGTTTTTCCTACAATACATAGATCTGAATTGGACAGTTAACAGCAGCAAGAATTAATTTTCTAATTTTCTATTTATATCTCATCACTGGTGCTTTTTTAGTTTGTTTCATGTTGAATCATTTGAATATATGCAATGAACTTTTTTTAATGCTCATCTCTTATTTCAACCTCAAACTCAGCATTCCGACATAGCCCTTATATATTTCAAATGAGGTTTCAAAGAAAAAATGTTGAGATCAAATTCTGTTATCACAGTGAGAATTCTGTTCTTCTGTTAAATGCCATTTGTGGACTCTACGCATATGTCATATGCATGACGTCAGCAGATAATAACCCTTCATCACTTGGAAGGATCGATTGCAGATTGAGAAATAGTTCTTATGCAGATTATGTAAAACATGTCCTTTCTTACGAATCAGTAGAGAGTTGTCCTGAAAATCTTGAGAAGAAAATTGGATCAGAGAATTTGGGAAACACTTGCTACAATGCAATGCACTCCACAAGTAGTGTTAATGACGAAGAATTTCAAGAACGAGGTTTTAATGATGAACGAAAACGAGAATGTTTCCTACTTATTCACCAAACTCAAACACCTGTTCATGAAGCTGCAGTTTTGTAAGAAAGTATCATTTTTTCCTCCAACCGATTTCCTTTGAAGTCCCCTAGATACTTGTTAGGATTGTTCTGAATGCTAGTTTGACAATAGTCGTGTCACTAAGTGTTCTAGCGATCTATTAAATTTATTGGAGCCTCTGGAGGCAGCCTACATTTTGTTTTAGAAGAGAGATAACATCGGCAGATCAATATTTTCAGATGATGTGGTGCTGCAGGTTTTTCCAGGTTTTCCTGCAGCTGATAAAGCAAATGCGCCACTGGAATCAATGAAGTCGCTCCAGAGCGCCAATTCATTTTTTTTGTTGTTTTATAATTTCATGATTTATATTAAAGCAATCACTATATTTTCGGCATTTTCAGATTATGGAATTTACGACTTCATAATAATTGGAGGAGGATCGGCAGGTTCCATCTTGACCAGTCGGTTATCAGAAGTCCCTGAATGGAGTGTTCTACTACTGGAAGCTGGAGACGACAAAAATGCTTTTAGTGATATTCCAGGTTTATCTGATAGTCTTGGTAGGACAGATATGAATTGGGGATACTTCACTACGCCGCAAGCGACATGTTGTCAAGGTATGTGAAAACGATTTAAGTACGGTTTGCTAAGGTATCACAGCACAGACAATTGCGTGTATTATGACTGCTGAACCAAATTTCATGATTTTTTATATATTAGATAGTGTTTGCTGAAAATAGCAGAAGAATCATTGAAACATTTGGAAAATTGGAAAAAAAATAGTAGATTAAAATGGCTGGCAACAACGCTGGCAACGATCTCATGCTTCAGAAATCTAAATATGTGAATATAACTTTGCTAATAACTTGACAAAGCACTTCAAAGTTGGTACGAAATTTGACTGGTCAGCAAGTTTCAGGATACAAACCCTTCATACTCAAGCAATATTGTATTGGGAGTGTGTACTTCTTGAAATTATATCTACAATTTTGACGTTCTAATAGAATATTTTACCTGCTTATCTATTTTCATTTGGAATCATGATACTTCAAATTCTGAAGTTTTCTATCATATTTTTAGCTCACATATGTTCATATTTTCCACTATCTATATCATTTTTGTTCCAATGGTCTATTTTGGCTTGCACATTAATTGACGAATTTTGAATCGTAACTTGTGTCTGCACCTGTACAAAATTCAACTTACCCAGGTAAACGACCATAAATAAAAACATGTCTGGAGCAGTTGGCAACTGACCCTAATTCTCATTGAAAAATCGTATTGTATCTTGGACACCAACAACATGTGAATTCAACAGGATGGCACTACGTGCCACACAACTCATGCCACATTGGATATACCGTACAAGCGATTTGGGGGCATAGTCATCTCACGTGATTTTTCAATTACTTTTCATTATCGACGGATAATTGAAAATAGTTATATGATTGGAAAAGTTATTTCTTCCAAAACATCTGTAGAGACGATACTGTGGAGGAAATTTTTCAAATTGACAAAGCTCATAGCAGTCCGGTTTCTGATAAAATGGTCAATAGCTGGTCGACGTTCAATTATATTTGAACTAGGATTTGATGGATTCTTTGGATTGGATGAATTGATTTCACTTTACCACCGGTAGAGAGCTGTTTCAGCCTATTGGGCATCGTCAGTACCAGGCAGGCGGTCCTCGATTGAAGACAAAACGCGAAAAACCAAGAAAACTACTTGATAAAAATAACTGCGTAAACACAAGCGAAACATAAGTGGAAAATTGGTGTGACACACAAGTCAACTTGCCAACTCTTTCATGGAATTATTTTCTAGCAGCTTGACTGCATTAACCTTTCTCGAAGTGAAGGGTAGTCTTGACTGAGTAGTTAAGGAGAAATATAGAATATTGTTGGGGATGCAGTCAAAATTACTAAAGAATTCTTTTTGTCATATGGTCGAGCTTTGAGAATGTTTATTCCTTTATCAAGACATCTACAAGAAATTTTAAGCATTACAACCGAATTGTAAAACAGATAGGTAAAAATTGTACTTACTAACTTGAGTTTATAGTAAAAAGTCAGACGTGGTAAGGAGAAAAACAAAGTTATTACTTTTCATCATGCCAATGCTGCCAATATCTTCCAACTGAAGTAAATGATTTTGACAGACTCAGCACTGTGCCCAAACCCAAAATTATCTGTTGCTTGGAGAACCTGGAGGTATTAGCTCCAATTTTAAAATGTAATTGTAAATAATGCAGAGGTTGTTGAGATCAGTCTTTTTGTTCATGTTGTTGGTATTCCTTTTGATAAAGAGCATTTCTTTAAACAACCGTTTTTGTAAGTTGCTTTCAGTACACAAAATTTCAACTTCGATGTAGTTCATTGTGTGTTTAGTGCTGATGACATGCTCTGCCCAAGTGGCTTTATTTGTGTTACAATCACTTCTGTGTGACGTTAAGCGTCCAGATAAAACTCTAGAAGTTTGTCCCATATATATTTTGTCATATGTATTACAAGGAAATTCATATATTACATTTGACTTTTCTGAAGTTTTCAATTTCAGAAAATATACTATTAGTAGTGTTAACGATTGTTACGTTTATTTTTCACATCAAGACAATGACCATCTGCAATTGTCTTCATGACCGTAAATTAGCCTAATGTAGAACACCCTTTAGTTTCTGCCTGAATGAAGGGCTATGTTGCTAGCAAACTGCTTTCGATAAATAGGTGAGTTATCTAGTCCCTGCTGGATGGCGTGGGCAGTTCCTCAGGTTGAACTAATCAGGTGATGAGCGCTCACGCCAACCTAGAATCGA
>WOGM01000690.1:0-11623 GCA_015342125.1 Leptinotarsa haldemani | reverse complement strand
TTAATTCATTTATAATACGTCAATTGAATCTAATTATATTATTTCATTTATATTATTATTATCATTTGTAATTTGCCAATTTATTATGTAATAGGTGAATTTAATTGAATTTAATTTAATGTTATTTATCAGTATATTTTCTTTAACATTTCCTGTAACTGGGTGTACACCTGTTGGAAATAAAGTGCTCTCTATCTATTAGAAATGGGTGAAACATCGGTCGAGTATATTCAAAGCTATTACAACCACTTTGGCCAAAGAAACAGGCGACAATTTGTTTTCATGTGTTTCTTACACGAACAACTTTTGTTGGATTTAGCTCGTCTTGGAATACCCACACGGTCGATCGCTGTTTTGTTTTCGGCTCATACGCATAAATCCATGACGTCACCTGCCACTACTTCATACACGCAGCAATATACTGTGGTTTTTGATGTTGCTTTATTGACATACAAAGAACTGAGATCATCGACACATTCTTGTTGAGATAATCCACTTCGAAAGTTGTGAAAAATAATACAATGAAAAAATTCTCTTAAAATTTCCAGTTTTTGGTCAAATTGATTTTCTTAACTCACTTTGAACAAAACAAATAGCACTTATACATCAAAATGTTGTAAGTACGTTTATGCTAAAAATTGTCAAACTTTACTAAGGTGTTGCTACATTTTACCTATTGACATTATTAGTGTTCCCGAAATATAAATAGTTCTTCATTTTACGTAATTAAATTCAAATCCTCAATTTCCGAAGTTTGGGGTTGAAAACACTTGGAAGGCAATTGAAAGCACCTTTTTGAAGATGAAAAACAGATATTCCGCGTTTGAAAATACGACCTTATGTCCCGAAAAGGTACTTCCGCTCTCATAACGATGGCAGTTCGTAAAAACCATCAAACCCTGTCAGAGAAATTCCGTTTGGATTGAAAAAAATTATGTATCACATTGTTCACACAGTTTCTGTAAAGTGTTTATTTTGAAGGTAATTTTTCTCCTCTTTATTGAAGTTTCCCATATTATTTGTTCTAAGATGGGCAAGTGAAAAATCATTTTTTTGAACCAATCTGTAGTAAAATGTTACGTTTTCAATTTGAAACAAATTTCTATGGCAGGGATTAAATCAATCAACCTTAGGAATGTTTCTACAAACTACCATCGTTATTTTGGGCGAAATTACCTCTTTTGATGACGTAAATCAGTGATAGTAAAGAGAAATGCGTATTTCAGTCTCAAAAAGTTAAAAAATATGCTCATGAGGAGTTGAAGCCAAGTGTTTTCAACCCGAAACTGTGAGTAAAATTTTATAGCAATACTCTTTCATATTTTCCGTTGTGTAGCGTTTCTATGACTGATCTGTTTCAATCCCCTAACGAATGTTGGTAGTACAAACTTAATAGAAAAAAACAAGATTTTCATGTACAGCCTGGCAAATCTAGCTGTGCCTTCAAATATTGGATCCGCAGTATATTAGCCGGCGGAGTGGGGACAGAGCTCATTAACATCGACGAACTGGAGTAGAAAATATCGAGTTGGCACAGTAAGTGAATAAATTATTCCGTGTGGTGAACTGTGTCTTATTTGTTCTTTCAAAATGTCTTCGAACAGTGAACTAAAGAACAATGTTCTCAGTGGACTAAGCAAACAAATTGTGAACAACGTATTAAGATGTATGCAAGCGGAAGCAATGGCAGATGGAATAAGAATTACTCTAGAGAAGATAAAATTCAATAGTGATTGTAAGTAAAATTGTAGCCAATATTGTATTTCAACTTTGAAGGTTTGAAAGAAAAATCGAATCAGAGATGGGCAAAAATGGAGAGAAAAAAATTTTCAACTCACGCCAACAATATACAGTTGTATTTATAATCGATGAAAATTCACTTAATAGTACTCTCAATCAAATGAGTCATGATCTGCACTCGACAAGTGACAGATCAAAATTCAGTACTCTTTTACTCATCAGGAATAACCAAATCAGCAATTGGCTATGCCACAAAAGGCATATTCTTCACAGCGGCAAGCATTTTTTGGGACAGCCAAACAACCTCATTCGTGGTTTTTATTTGATGACCCGGCTTTTTTTCTAACATTGGTAAAAACACAATTCATAATTGTAAATATTGAATTGTTTTTCAGACGTCTACCGCATGTCTGAATTTGGTGTGTCTTGAAAATTTTGATGAATGTGTTTGTTACTTATTGATTTCAGAAGTTATATAAGTGTACTATTTGTTAATTTCATGAGATCAGTTGAGTTTATAACCTAGAGTAAAAAATGCATTTCTGATGATTATTCGATTAAAACACTTTTGAACGTACCTCAAACCATGCATATGTGCTTACTCAAATTTCGCAGTTTTATGTGACCGTTTTTCTTTGGATACTTAGATAATGATCCATAATTTACACTTTTAAACCGATCATAGTTGACCAGATACGTACTTTCGAAGCAAATAGCATATGAGCAAATTCATGACTTTATTTTCATCAATAAGCTTCCAGAATTCACCCACTTCAAAATTATTCTCAAATATTATATTGAATTTTCGAACAGTTCGTGGCATAATAATATGGCATGCAACGATGTTAAACCCCATCTGACACTGAATGGGCTCATTTAACAATTGTTTTTTATTTCATTATTTGAAAGTTTATGTTTCAAATAGTACATCTGCAAAAAATCTGAATTTCCACTCTTTATCTTCCTCCTCAAATTAATAGTTGAATGTGGTCAAGCTTGACGTCACATCAATCGACTCTGCGACAAGAGAGTGCTGGCGACGCGACGATGGCAGCGATTCATAATCTCCAACTACAGACCCAGTTGCCTCCGCTCGAAGCTTGCTTGGTGTGACGTCAAAATGTATCGCGGGCGATCTCATTTTCAATTGCTCTTGCTCAGTTGTTAATTGACATAAAAACCGGAAAATTTTGTGGGATACTTGGGAGATGATTTTCTTTTATGATATATAATTTTCAATAAGAATCTAAATTAGCCTGAATGAGCACACTGTATCAATATCAAATTTACCGGCTGATATCTATCAACAAATTTCTGAAGTGAATTTAACTGAAGTGAATAATTCGACCTCACTATCGGTATCGAGATGTAGAAGTGAATGAGAGACACACATCAGAAGAAAATCGATTGGTTGATTGGTTTGTCGGGTCGCACAAATTGGGCCTTGTCGATTACCCACTTCCCATAGTAAAATATTCATCGGTACACAAGGATCCGAAGTGCTCTGAAATTAGCATTCTCAAGACTAGCAATCTTGATTGGAAGTTTCGAAAAGTTTTGTTCGCTGGGATTCAATTCAGTAGTTTGTGAACATTTCCTTATGTAGACGAACGTGCTGCTACATTTCATGCATTTCATAATAATATGGTGGGGATACTGTTGATCAATTTAGTTAACGAGTATATCGGGTGAGACGAAATCATTGTACATGGAGATATTCATTTTTTTTTAATAAGACATTTAAAATTCAGAACGGAGGTATAGTTCAATGGAGAAGGTAGTTTTGATGAAAAACAATTGAGAACCTATTTCTGTTTAACCGAAAACGAACCCATGTCCAGAATTTTGAACTGTACACTTAGGTTAGGTTAGGTCCAAAGTGAGTGGGTCTATTCGACCCTCCACCGCAACCCGCAAGGGTGTATTGTGGCTCACACCTATTCATACTCGACCAAATAAACCCAGCTTCTCAACGAAGCCGAGTAGTTTGTATGGTGAGTGCTCTTTCAAGTCAGATGGTAAGAGTACGACTCTGCCGAGTACGCCTCTGCTGTTTCATCATTTTCCAAACAGAGCCGATACACACTGCCTTTCTAATTGAAGAGAGTCGTTTGCGAGAGTCCAAGAATATTTTTATTGGCTTGTGTATAATACAGTTGCATAGGTTTCTAGGTAAGTTGATATCTCTGTCCTGGGTCTGCGACTGACACACCTGCACCAGCACCAGAAGGTGTTTTGACACATCTGTGAATCAAAAACTATCTGCTCTTAATATTTCCTTCTCTCGAAGGATCCAGTCATCTT
The DNA here is from genome assembly GCA_015342125.1 of Leptinotarsa haldemani. NCBI lineage: Eukaryota > Metazoa > Arthropoda > Insecta > Coleoptera > Chrysomelidae > Leptinotarsa > Leptinotarsa haldemani. Next base: position 7,579 of record WOGM01000690.1, on the reverse strand, counting down.
TACTCGGTAACAGTACGTTCGTAGTTGACAGTTGGAGGCAGAAAATCAGAGATCATTTCCAGAAAGCTGTGCCTTCATGTGCGAACAGTCGGTTGCACTCTGCACAAGTCTATATGCAGTCCATATAGCCTCTCTCTTCAGAAAAATGTGGAGAGGAGGTAGATCTAGAAGGATCTTCATGGCCGCTGACGGTGTGGTACCACTAATAGCCAGACAAGCTTGTCCCTGTAAGCCAAAAACTTTCGCCTGGGCTGTTTTCTGGAAAGTATTCGGCCATCATGCAAATGCACCATTGGCCTGACAATCATCACATAAATCCAATAGATTTGTTTGAGACATAAACCCCAAGTTTTACAACACATCCTTCAAGATGTCCATAGGGACAATCTGGCATTGTGTAAAACTTCTTCCAAGTGAGCGTTCCAGGTGAGTTTTTTATCAAGGACAATTCCAAGATATTTTACCTTGTCCAATTTTCTGCTCCTGGTGAAGGGGATTATCACAGACATTTGCTCCCTCAGGCACCAACTGTGAAAAACGTCCATCGTAATGTCAAGGTCATCTGCATAAGCTTGTAGATCTAGTTTTCTTCTGTCGAGGGCTTCAAGCAGACTATCCATCAGGAGTGACCAAAGAAGGGAAGATAGTACCTCACCTTGAGGGCAGCCTCTGGTGATCCCAAACCTAATGGCCTAATCTTGAATAGTCGTAATTGCAGTTTTGTTTACCAGCATGGCATAAATCCAGCCAGTTATGATTGATTCTATACCATTCCTAGCCAGAGATGATCCTATAGATTTAGGTAGTGCATTGTCAAATGCTCCTTCAACATTGAGAAATACAGCAACCACAATCTCCTCGTCAAGGGATTGGAAAATGTTCTCTTCAAGGTTGTTTAATGCTGAATCTGTCGATTTGCTGGTTTGATAAGTTTACTGGTGGTTATTCAGGGGGATCATATAATGCCACCCTTCTAATGTGTCCGTCTAGTATTCTCTCAAGTCCTTTCAATAGGAAGGATGTAAGGCTGATTGGTCGTTCCGATTTAGGGTGTGGGTCTTTCCGACTCACTTCAGGTATATATACCACCCTTGCTGCCAACCAACTGGGGAGAAAGCAGTACACTTGTAAATATTTCTAATCTATTTGTCGTAACATAATTTTTTTCAATGACCGCGAGTAACCATTTTCTGTCATAATAACGCTGTAGGAGCTATTCTCTGTATCCAGATATTGTCATAGGTGTGTTATCTGCAAACATTGTTATGTGAACATCTGTCATGAACAACTCATCAGCAATTCCACAAAAACTTTCCTCTTGACAGTCAGACTCGTAAAAAAAATTCAGACATATCTAGTTCTTACGAAAAGTGTACAAAATTACCAGTTCGTTGCATGAACGACCAAGAAAAATCCACAGAAGCAACGTTACGTGTGTGTTGGATGCTTAATAAACACCAGAAATCATTTTCAGATTCTGAGATACCGAAGGAATGTATGTTGGCAGTAGTTACGTCACATTTTGAAGAGAAAAAAGATGTCTCTGCAATTCAAAGTATTTCATTGTCAGCGAGAGGTAATCCACGAAGCACTGAAATTTTAGCTGCGGACAATAAAAATACTCTTCTTGAACTTCTGCAAAAGACACCTTGCTACGCCGTAGCACTTGATGAATTATGTGACATTGTTGATGATGAACAAATGTCAATTTCCGTAAGATTTTTTGACATTAAGGGTCAGATTTTTATGGAAGAGTTACTAGCAATACTGCCATTGCAAGGTTACATTCGAAGAGAAGACTTATTCAATGCTATTGAGGATTTTATTACGATATCTGTTTAAATCTGTTTTAAAATATGTTTTAAAATCTGTTTTAAAAATTGTTTTTCCGTTAATCATCTGTCGCCCCCATACGAACGACAACTCTCAGAAGTAGAGAAACTTGTGCGAGCTAAAGACAGTTAGGATAAAATGGTTTCGCTTTCAACTGACGGGGCCCCAGCAATGATTGGCAAAAAAAGGAGTAGTAAAGAAAATCAGAGATAAAAATTCAATATCGTATCAGTGCATAATTCACCAGGCAGCCCTTTGTGGAAAACTTAGTGCTACACTCAAAGAAGTGATGGACAACTTGGTCAAGTTGATTAATTTTATGAAATCCCATTCTGCTCTTCAGCGCCAACATTTCAATAAGTTCCTTTCTGTATGTGATTTTGCGTTTTCTGACTCACTACAACACAACAATGTTCGTTGGCTAAGTGAAGGTCAAGTTACTGAACGTTTCTGGCTAAACTTGGATTCGCAGGAAGCCAGAAAGCACATTGAGTTTATAATTATATCATTATTATTATTAAACAAGAATTTATTTATTTTCTGACAATTCTTTAATTAAAGAAAAAACCTCTGAAGAAGACATTACAGAGTTTGTATATAGGCAAGCTATCTCCGTTTCTTAAATCTATATTTGAAATTGATGCAGCGGCAAAATGGACAGATGTAGCTGCTAAGTTGTTTGATCTGTCAAAGTCATCACTTCAAATGAAGATAATTGAATTGCAAGAAGTGTCTTTGCACTGAATAATTTTGGGTCAAACATGTTCCAGAAAAATATGAAAATTGTAAAAAACTAGCTATCAATTTGGCCACTATGTTTGGCTCGACATACATTTGTCAAACATCTTTCTTAAAGATGAATTTTTTGAAAAACAAATATCGTTCGAGATTAACAGACCCTCACCTAGAAGACACACTTCAAATTTGCTGTTCCTGTCGAGAACCAAACTATAAAAAACTGGTTCCAGACAGTCGGTGTAGTTTGTCATATTAATGAGAACGCTTGTATTCCTTTCAAAATTCAGAATGTGATTTGAAACCAAAATAGTATGTAGTACTTTATTATTTATATTTGTTTTTTTCTGGACACCGTTCAATTTTTGGAACAGTATCCGGACCCCACCTAAAACTATTTGCGACCCCTGGTCTGACGATTGATTTCAAGTATTTTTTTAATTTTGAGAACGAAGAGGAATTATGTTTTGACACGTCTATTATTTGAACAAAGCTGGGTAAATTCTGTGTGTGCAGAATTTATGTAAGCAAGTTGGTGACTGATTGGATTCGTCAGTAATTTCAGGATGAACTTTTCTCTTCAAAACAATCTCTATTAGTTTGGCTTCGTTTATTTTTGAGATTGAGAAATGGAAAGTTACCAAAGACAAACAGCAAGGATAATGTCTTTAAAATAATATTCTGCTGATGTCTTTGTCTATTTGCCGAGAAATCTCTGTCAATTTCTTGATTTTCATCCATGACATCAAAAATAACATCCCCCCTTATAATGCTCTCCTACACAGAATTCCAGAGGCAAGCTTGGGATTAAAAAGACTGGGATTGCTCTGCATCATGAAAATGCCTCGCTACATTCTGCTCTCTTTCATTACAGAACAATATTCATTAATTATTAATTTCACAAAATGGTGTGACCTTTCCGGGAGCCTTGACTTAGTTCCGGTTCCAACAAAAGAAATCAGTCAAACGGAAAAATCGCACAAAACTCCAGCGGAAAAACGTTCAATGATGAGACTTTTATTACTTTCGGTAGATAACTTTCTGAAAGTGGGGAAAAAGGTTTGTTGAATCTTTGAAATTCAGTTCTCTTTGTAGATTCGTTAAATGGAAAATTCAAGAGTTGTTCCCATGAATTTCAGTTGAAAAATTAGTTGTATTTCATTGAATCATTGAGGAGAATTTAATTTTCATCAAAGAAAAATAGGTCGGAACATTTTTGTCATGAACTGCATACTTTTTTTTCTGAGAATGTTAATGATTGATATAATTAAAATGATCCCATATAATTGATCTAAGATTTTTTAATGTTTGGTTCATTAGGTAGGATTCACGTGATTTGGCAAGTTCTGTCAGAAAATTTTCCTTCTCAGTAGTAGTTTTTTTCATCAGAAAATTGTCAGATTGATGCAAAAAATTGTATAAAATATTTATCTTAAAACAGAATATTTTCTGCAACACTGGAAAAAGCACTTGTCTGATGTGATTTTTTCTACTTCTGCAGTAGATTGACTCACATTATTCCGCAGTCGAATTACATTATGACTTCACTGTTTATCACTGTAGACATGAGCCTCAACATGACCCCACAAGAAAGAATCCAAAGGCGTTGAATCAACTAGGCGGCCAATTGACGGCCCCCAAACGTTACATGGACTGTTCACCGAAGGCGACTCTTAATTGGGCCATTGCTTCGCGTGCCTGTGGCATGTGGCACCGTCTTGTTGAAACCACATGTCAGGCATGTCCAATTCTTCTATTTTGGGCAGCAGTAACGTTACGGCCATTGTCGTCTTTGAAGAAATACGACCCGATGATGCCACCGACCCATAATCCACACCAAACAGTGACTTTTTCGGGATGCATCGATAGCTCTTGCAATGCTTGTGGCTGATCTTCGATCCAGATGAGGCAATTTTGCTTTTTAGCGTATCCATTCAACCAGAAATGAGCCTCGTCGCTGAACACAATTTTTCGATAAAAATGTGGATATTCCTCCAACTTTGCCAGCGCCCATTCACCAAATGTTGGACGTTGTGGAAGGTCGTGTGGCTTCAATTCTTGCACCAGCTGTATCTTATAGAGTTTTACATCCAAATCCTTTCGCAAAATTTTCCACGTAGTGGCCCAATTGTTGCAAACGGCGGCGAATCGACATTTCACGGTCATCAAGAACACTGGCGATTAAAATGAATAAAAGTTTTCCTAATATTACAAAATAGTGTTTCACATTACCCCATCATAAAGTATTCTTTTTACATCACACATAATTTAATTATTAAAATAATGACTGCGATTTTGATTCTTAGGATGTAGTAAAGTAAAAAAATATTCTCTTGAAGTTTGAGAACCTCTGCATTAGACATATACATAAAGCGCACTGATTCTGAGTATGACATTACTAACAGAATATATATATCTCTGTACCACACCTCTGTTTTGGACTGAACTCCGAACACGACATCTGTCGCGATCAGTTACTCAAAAAAGGATGTTTAAAATTGTTAATTATTTTTACAGATAACGTCTGCCTTGGTGCACCCCCAAAACCAGAAGTTCGGCTTCAACTCGCACCGTTCAACCTTCTCAACTTTCGAACATTCGCATCAGGACTCTGCAACAAATGAAAGATTGCCGGAAGAAAACGTTTCCATAGTGGAAACCCTCGAAGGCCGAGAAGATAGACCGGACAACATAAAAGCCCTTTCCGGAACCACCAGGAAGAAGCTCTACTTCAATCCAGCGTACTTCGAGCCGCATTTACTCATGGTGAGTACACTTCACATATTTGCCAAAATATTAAGGTTATTGTCTCAGTGTATGACTCTCGTGAAACTCCATTTTTCAGGCACCTCCTCCCGCTGCTCTGGAATTCCTCACGAAAATCCGCGAAGTAATATCCATCGCCAAACAGAAACTCTCCACCAAAAGATTCACCCCGAGCCTTATTAACATCCCTGAAGAAGAGAGCAACTACACCATTGAGCCGGTCTATGGCTTCTCCAATCCGGCGAGCAGACGCAGCAGCGTCATCAGCCTGAAGAGGGAGAACAGCAGAAGAAAAACATGCTCTGGGTGCCCGGGGTGCGACCCCCAGGACTACAAGTCCCTCAGCGGAAAGCTCCCGGAGTTTCCGTCGTTAGCAGCCTGTCACAGCTGCTCGATGACATCCAACGAGAGCAAGCAGAGGAGCATTAGGAAATGGTTGGAGGACGTTCCGATACTGAAGGACTCCAGTGAAGGAACTCAGAACGTGGTTAAGCCAGCTCGCTGTCCGAAACGAGTCCGCTCGCCCACCAAATCGCTTCCAGCAGAGGAGTACGAAGGTAGCATTAGAGCCATGTCTCCTAAGGCTGCTTCGGAAAGCAACTCCAAACCTCCAGTGAAGGAGCAAAGAAAGAACAGAAAACCGCCTCCTCCCCCTGCAACCAAAGAGGAAAACATCTACGATACGGTGCCGAATGTAGTAAAGAACGGGCCTTCGATGCAGTTTCCTCCGCCTGATATGATTCAGCAGGCTATGGAGGTGGAAAGGTCAGAAGAAAAGGTCGCTACGTTGACCAAGGAGCAGATGAACGCCGTCATCAACGAGTTCACGATACACAAGAATTTGATCATCCCTTACGCAGAGAGCGAGGTGGTGGAGAAGAATTCCAGTCCCTGTGACTTTGAAGCTGATAGTTTGGAGAGAAATGGAAATAAAGGTAGGTGGAAAACGTTCAACGTCACCTTCACTGATGATCGACTTTGACTAACTTTTTTTATTTTCATTAAGATTGAGGGCGCCATTCTGAAGCTTGTTTTTATAAAAATTCGTAAACCCATGTCGCATCACTGGTAACAATGCGTTTTATGAATGTGGAGTCGGAATTGACTCGTTTGATGTATCTTCAGCGACCTTCACGTGATGTCGTTCAAAACGGTATGAACTGATTCTTGAGACAGAAATTCCAACGGTCGTCTCGCTCAGACTTGAAGCACGTTTTCCAGTCACCATGTCTTTCACTTTAGCGATGTTTTTTTTTTGGGGTGTCATCGTCATCGACTACATTGGTCATTATGCTTTTAGCGATGTTATGTTCAGTTGAGGATGTTGATGGACGAACAGATCGAGACCAATGGACTATACCACTCATATTTACCTATGCAACATTTTCAGTGATTCGGCACACGAAATTTCATTTGAGGTTGATCAACAACTTGAGTACTGTAAACAAATCTGGAGAGAGAGGCTAGATGGACTGCATATAGACTCGTGCACATTGCCAATTGGACAAATCAATTTAATGCGGAGTACAACAGACTGTTGGTTGACACTGGAAGTCACAGCATTCTGGAAATGAACTTTTACTGTATGCCTCTACCTGTCAACTACGAGCTGCCTTATAAAGTGCTGTTCCCGAGTAGCGAGGATTGGATCCACCGGGAGTAGAAAATATTAAGAGCAGATAGTTGTAGGTTCACAGGTTATTAACATTCTCAAAAACAAAAAAAAATTCGAACTCAATTTGACAAATGAAGAGATATCTGATGCTGAGAAAATTTGGATACAGTGTGCACAACAAGAGAGTTTTCCCTCAGAGATATGCTGCCTCAAGAATGGAAAACCTTTGAGTGTAAATAGTCCTGAACTGTTAATAGTCCTGAACTGAAAGATGGAATTATGGTTCTCTCTGGCCGAACAAATGTGTCGTGACACATTTGTCGTTGTCAAGAGATGTTAGTCAACCTGCTATATTGAGTCCAAAGCACGATTTCACAGAATTGCTCATCCAACATTATTATGAGAAATTTCTTCACAGAGGAATTGAACTGGTATTGAACGAACTCCGACAAAAATACTGGGTTATTCATGGCCTAGCAGCAGTTAGAACAACATTCTCCAGATATTTTAGATGCAGCATTGAAAGGAGTAAACCACTACCGCCCATGATGGGACAAATACCAGAAGAACGATTGAAAAGGGAAAAGACCATTTGCCAATTTAGGAATGGACTACTTTGAACCAATTCTC
>WOGM01000689.1:0-11630 GCA_015342125.1 Leptinotarsa haldemani | reverse complement strand
AACACCCTGTCCAGTTTTCTCTGTCGTGCACGACCTCCTCCGTGGTTAGATATTATTTATTAGTTACGGTTTTCCTTGCACATTGACAAACCCTGTCTAGAAATATATCAATATATCCATTTGCCAAATTTTGAGTTTTATTGGGGCATTATTGTATCGTGGATAATTCATAGATTTGGATCTGCTTGCTATTACGTTATACAGGGTTAATAGTAAATCTGTTGGCGCCCATGGAACATTAATCATTTCTATAACTCACCCCCCTCTCGCTGTGTGCATATACCCCTATTCCTTTTATATCTGAAATACCTCACTTATGAACTAATGATGAAATAATAAGGAAGAAAGAAAAATATTACGTAACAAGGGATTTTGGCGCCCAACGTGGGGCTCCACTTAACATCAAGAGCTTCTCAAAAAATTGACTCTCATGACCATGCTACGAGGCATGGTGACTTATTTAGAAATATAAAGCACCGTACATCACTTTACGAAATCAGTCCTAAGTGTAATGGAATACGATTTTTCAATCATCTTCCAAGTGCTATCATAAACGAAAAAAATATAAATAAATTCAAAACAAGATCGAAAAATTATTTAACGGGGTCCTGAGTTTATGACATTAGTGAATATTTTGCTAATTAACAGTTTTTTTGATTTGTTGTTTGCTTGTTTGTATGGACAATATGTTTAAAGTAATATAGTTATGTGTACCTATATAATATGTTTGTGTATATACATCTTATGACTTGTCCTATATCATGTGTATGATCTTAAAGAATGAATAAAGATTATTATTATTATTAGTACTTGAAACTTGATCCCCCGCGGTCAGCAACTACCCCTCCAATTTTTCCCAACAGCATTTGAAAGGTCTTTTGTCCCTATATTGCTTCTGTATTTTTTTCGAAATTGTTTCATTCGTTATTGAGAAATTAAATGATGACCGTTTTATTTAAGAAAAAACAGAAAATTTGCCGTCGTTCATTTTATTGAGGAAATCAACAGAAGTAATATCAATGGCAATACAATCAACGGATAAAGTATTCAAAATGAACTCCATCTAGTTCCATACAATAATACAGTCCACTTTTGAAAGTGTTCCTTACATTATTGAAGATGTCTGGAGTCAGAAATCGGCATTCCCGAACAATTCTCTGTGCAGGTCTTCTAGATTTCTAGAATTAATTTAATTAGTAGTAAACATTTTGAAATGGACGACACCGTTAGTTTTTTTCTGCACTAGTAGTTTTTGTTGAATCTAGTCGTAGAACAAAAAGTAAATAGTTGGCCACTGTCACTTTTTCGCGAATTATTATTCAGTCATCCTTGGTCACTATGTTTCAACATGGTTGATTCAACTGAAGAAAAAATAGGAATTGTTGCAACCTATTATCGAAATAATGAATGTGCTAAAGCTGCTGCTGAATTTATAATACGATACGTATTATACAATATGTTAAACGCTCAATGGATAAGTTTGGAACTCAAGGTTCTGTTCATAACAGAAAACATGAAGTATGATGGAGTTGAAGTTGCTGTTTGCATGTACAAATGGATAATCCACAATCTATCAGACAAGTAGCTAGAGCGTATGGTGTATCAGCTACTATTGTTTTTCGATATTGAAAGCTTTTGGCTGGCCAGTCTGTTCACCAGGTAATTTGGTCCATGGGATGTGGGTTTGGGAGACGGGATGGTGACGGCGGCTTGAGGTTTGTATATAGGTCCGGTTAGCTCCGATGACGTCTTTGTTGTATGCCCCCATAGATCCAAAGACCTTCATGCATTCCTGAACCACAACAACTGCCTACACTCTAACCTAAAATTCACAACGGAAGTTGAAAATAATAGCTCACTTTCATTCCTGGACGTTCTCATCACAAAATTCAACAACTCCTGCTGCGACACTGTCTACCGAAAAAGCCTTCTCAAAACAACTACTCTCACATGAACAATAAAAACTGAAACTTTTCTGAAACATACCCCTTTCAATTTGAACAAGATTCCCAAATCTGGGATTAAATCAAAGGAGCGTATGAATGTCTTAACACACTGTCATCTTTTTAAGAGTAAATTTCATTTTGTAATGTCTTATGTAATTTTTATAATTGTCTTATTACCTCATCGGTGATGAGGTAATAAGACAAGTGTTTTATTCCGAAATTTCGAAGTCCGACATTGAGGAAGTGTTTTATATCGAACTATTTCATATATTATATCGTGTAGCGTTCCTATGAATGATTCCAGAACGAATGTTTGGAATACAAATTGAATAGGAAAATAGGAAATTACGTATATTCATGAAAGTAGTTGTTTAGAGTTTTGTTTTATACTTCGAATTCGCAGTTCATGTGAAATTAGTTGCTTCGAGAGTTTCTATCTAAAAGTAATTTCTGAACATAATCTACACATCTTTATAAACAGTTTATTTTGAATTCGATTGCTTTTTTCTTGTTTCAATTTAATTATATAAAGATGGTGAAGCAGAAAGACAAAACCTTTTTTTTCCAAAAACTAATTTTCTTTAAATATATATTCCTTTCAATTCAACGACCAACTTATCTCATAGAAAAGTGACATTTCACGAAACAAATGACTTTTCATTCAGATGATAACTAACAAGGCTTCTGTCATGGTTTGAGAAGATTTCCAGGATTCTCAAATCAACGAAGCGTTTCCTCATTTCTGACATATTTCTTAATTCTGTAGTAGTAGCAGAGCTATTTCTAAGGAGTTATTTGGTGCTTTTTTAGATGCTTTGAGCGATTTTTTCATACGGATATGACTTTTAAAATTAAAGGATTTTGAAGAGCGCAGTTGAGTGAAATGACGCCCTTCTAAATTCAATTTGGCAAACATCTGCTCATCGAGGAACTAGATAGTTCATAACTTACAGAAAAAATACTGATGAATTGGCAGAAATGGATAGGTTAGAACGTACAAATTAAAAACGTGTAATGAAATATTTTCAAAAACGTAAAAGCCTATTGCGCGAATTGATAATAAAGCAAATACGCACATACTTGGAAAAATTTAATGAAATTAACCTGTACCCACTTGATAACTTTCATAGGAACATTTTTAATACTGGAGGTATCTCTATTTATCGTGAATAAAATACAGACTGTACCACTCACTGATAATGTTGCTTTTTGTAGTTGAAAACATTTTATAAATCGGCTCAGTAGTTTTTTGACAAAAAGCCAATCAAACATGAAAAAATCTATTATTTTTTCTTATAATATCAATTGAGATGATAACACTATTCACTAAATAGGTAGGTATCATTTATTTTCACTAGAATAGAATATTCATTCTGTGCAAAACTTACTTCTTTCGTTTTAGTACATAAGTTTAGTTTGCCTCAATTTGAGCTTGTTTCCAAACATATTTCCGCTTCTTCGGGCGTGTCTTTACTCCCGAAAATTCCATTGTATGGCGAAACGTTTTTGTAAATGTAGATATTTATCAATTATCGGCCGATTCCATCAAATAGCGACCTATTCCATTTGGCTTTTTGGAGGATATCCAAAAACCCCGTTTTTATTTCGCCTTCTCACCCCTTATTAAAATTCGTCCTGTGTTCATTCACGTCTCCATCTAGCTGTTTTAATTACTTCGAGAGTTTCTCCTTCGGATGCGCATAGTGAACGTAAACAGAACTTCAATTTTCAGTTTCACGCTTGGTTACTTCACAACTTCACGGATCAATCAAAACGTCGTCGAACGATATAAATTAAACATGGACCATCTGAATGCTGTGATAGGGTCTTTTTTTGACACTCATTTCACCCGGTTGGATGCTGATTGAGTTGAAGAATATAGATATATTTCTGAAAGACTATGAAGTTGAATCTGTTGGCTAGCAGCAAGTTCAATTGAAAATATACAGTGTATTATTTTGTCACTATTTCAGAACTTTTCCATCTGGAGAACTGCGTTCATGTGGTATTTTCTTCCTGAGAATGTTTTTCCAAATGGATTTAATCTCCAGCTATTCAAATTCAATGTGAATCGCTACTTTTGCACAGGCACCGCTCTGAGAGCGTTTTAAGGATTTTTCTGTAGTGCTTGTGTTTTGTCCTTAAAAAAATTCCAAAAACTACATCCAAAATTTGCAGAAATAGTTTGACCTTGGATGCTCCGAGGGACAGTTTTCAGTTGATTGTTTAAACTGAGGCATAACCGACAAGTTGCTGTTGGACTCGTGAGTCCGTTATGGCGGTTCAATTATGAACCAAAATCACTTGTGATTCAGTATGAAGCAGTGAACAAATAGATGTACATACAATGAGATAGAAAAGTTTCTAGGTATATCACACACTGTATCCATTCGATTCAGTATGAAAAGTTTAGCCGGGAACATATCTGTCACAGATGGATTTTGTAAAATTTCAGAGACACGGAAAAATGATTATTCGTGTCAATTGCTGTGAAGAAATGTTCAGAAAATTGAACTTGACAATTGATAAATACATATACAATATTTTGACAGGCGACAATTGTTCATTCTTAAAAAAAATAGGCAAAAATCCACTGTTCGGCTTCATTAAATATAATGCAACAAAGAGTATCTGACAACCAATGCTGAATTGGTAACAACAATTTGTTTTCCAGAAGTCTTCGACGAAATAGGAAAAAACATCAAAAAGCTGTTGAAGCTCTCTGAAACTGTGTTTTCCACACCTCAACTTCAGAGTGGAAAACTTGGAGAAATGGTTTAAATGCATGCAGATGTGTAGCAGTCGTGAATATTTATAAGACAATAGAACAGTATATTCAAAAAATGTTTTCCTATACTTCGTAAGAACTCGATAGACAACATTCGGATTTAACAACGAATTTAACATTATTCCGTAGAATTAAGACTAACAGTTAAATCCGGTTCTCGGTTCAATTGCTCCCCTTCCGGCAATTCATTTGTTCGTAAATTTTTTAATAAGGAAGAAAATAATGAGAGAAAACGTCGTTCTCCCGAAAATTTAAGAACACCTCACGTAAAACTTGATTATCTGCTGCACCAATTTGCACCAGGCATGTTGGGATTCAGATCGCTAATCAATTCTTTTTCAGAAAATAAAGGACTACTGGCATGTCCAAGAATACCAAGCAAAAAATCAACTTTTTATGGCTGTTAGGCTCTCCTTTTTCGAAAAATGTGCCAGTGTCCGCCACTCCATTATCGAAAATTTTATTTTTTCACAGTGGCTTTTTACTCCCCCATCATTAAACATGTGGGAAAAGTGTAGGAATCTCTCAAAAGAAGGAAACAAATAACTACAATAACTACTTTCACATGAACATTGATACACACTAGAGGAAAAAGTCCTTTCGCAAACGAAAGAAGTAAATCTCTACCAAAATTTTTCGTTTTCGAATGAATCAAAATCATTTTATACACTGTCTACATTTTAGAGGAATGAAGTATTTTGAGTGCTTTTATTTGCAATCGTGTGTCACATTCTAGTTTGTTTTGTTACTACTTGTTATCAGCTAGTGGGCTCTGCAAGAAATATTCTGAAATCCTCAAATAGATGTATTTTTGTGCTAGTGGATGATGTCTTTTTCCATTATTCTCAACCACCACCAAATTGAGAACATACCTATTAAATGTAGCATTTTAAAAAATGTTACCCCTCTGGCACACTTTTCCACCTTTCATTAACAGTAATAAAACGCATGCCAGTTTATTGAAGTTATCACTTTATAATAGCACAAATAAAACCTCAATGCTCATTCAGTATAAATTGTTGAAATTTAATTTAATTTTTCCTACTTCTAAAAATTATCTTCAATATTCTTTTTGACGAAGTAGCAAAAAACATTGTTCAATTGCAGCTTCAAAAATTGAAAAACTACCATTCAATGAACGCAGATGAACTCATTTCAGTAATTTCGCCTTTCTGTTGAACAAAGACTCGATTCAATAACTTTCATTTGGACAGTAAGCTGGAAAACATTTTCCTCAGTGCAGGTAAATTACAACCACTTTAGTTTTCAAATGCGACTTTTAAGAAGCCACTGGTCAAAATAATAAATTGAGATGCCATTGAAAGGAAAATGAAAGATTAATTTTTTTTTTTCATTTTAATGAGTACTCATTCAATTCAATCATTTTTGCCTGGGTCTGATTGGCAAAAGTTATCGAAGAGCTTGAATAGATGGTAGTAGGTTGGCGAGAGGTCTGGAGAGTATGGTGGATTAGGCAGAACTTCGACGCTCAATTCGTTTAATTTTCTGACGGTGATTTGTGAAACGTACGGATGGCCGTTATTGTAGAGCAGAATCGTACCGTTTCTGTTGACCAGTGCCGGCTGGTGCTGACGCAATTTTTGGTATATTTCGTCGATTTCCTCACAATGGGACTTTAGATGTAATGATTTGGCCCGGTTGCAGAAAGTTATAATGAATCATACCAGCCGCTGACCACCATATAATCCCCATGGACATTTTTTGTTGGGTTTTCGCCTGTAGGAAGTGTTTGGGTGGCTCATCGGTATCCAACCACCATTCTGAACGTATCTTGTTGTCTCAGAGGACCCACTCTCCTCCACATGTGACGATTCGATTAAAAAAAGAATCGTTTTGGTTGCGCAAAGGCGGGGCATCCACTTTTCAAAATTTTTGAACTTTTCAATACGTTTAAACCATCTAAATCAACATGGGAGCTAACGCCCAGTCCTTTCTACATCCCACGCACTATTTGTGATGGGTCAGTCTTCACCAGGATTCTTCGATCCTCTTTCTGGTCCTTCAATTCTGATAGTGGTCGACCTACAGAAGTAGTTTGACTACTTCGGGGCTCATTTTCTTGTTGGTGGATTTTTCGGAGTGTTTCGGTTACGCTTTGGTTCAATTCCAATTCGTAGAGAAAAATTGGTCGATAATCGCTCACATCATCATCACATCATCATCATCATAAGCTGAAAAAATGAACAGCATCAATGTATTACAGTAGTAAAAAATGTCCTCGTTCGATTGATGACTTATTTATTTTGTAGAAATTCATGTTGAATATAGAATAAAGAAAATACTTTTGTCTAGTTTCTACTGTGTTTACTTATTCTTTACGACCGGTTTCGGCTTATAAGGCCATTTTCAAGCAACTGTTGAGATACTTGAAAATGGCCTTATAAGCCGAAAGGTCGAAACGAATAAATAAACACAGTAGAATAGTAGAAACTAGACAAAAGTATTTTCTTTATTCTATATACAAAACTTCCTATCGATAAGTATGAACCAAGACAGAGTAGAAAAAATATATATTTATTGAGATGTGTAGCTATAAAAACACATGGCACTGAAATGGAAAAATGGATAATATTCTTGAAATCAACTGAAAATTAAATTAGCTTTTCCTTTTATTTTTTATATTATTTCTTGGAACGGAAAATTTTCATTCACTCCCATCCTGTTCGAAACATCTGATTTAGGGTATGAATTAACTTATTAACTGGTTAACGGCAACACAGATTTCAACAGACAGAACAGACAGATATTGAATTAAATTTTGGAACCTTTTGCATAATTAGCACTTTTCCGAAACGGAGATTATTACGAAAGTAGTTGTACAGTATTATTATCTAGATTTTCAACCATAAAATAATTTTTTTTGTAACAATAAATTTTTTTAACGAAATCATATCATTTTCTTCTAATACTTCAACGCCCTGTATAGATGGGATTCATGATAATTGATTCACAACTCTCTCATCATGATAAATTTCTTGTCACCGTCTAATGTAGAGTAATGGCAACAATCGTCCATTCGGAAATAAAGGACAATAAATGATGAACGGTATCAGATTCTAACGATATCTTTCGGGAATATATATCGACATCGCTGGTAGACCACTGTAATAGATTGCATTATACTGTTGCTCTCTCATTGCATTCGAAGGTCTTCTTTGATTGGAACGGTTCTAAAAAAGTCAGCGCTTGTTAGTGTTGCTTTGATACTTTTCCATTTCTGAATGGAATCGCACTTTGCTACGAAATGCTTTCGAGTTGGGAATATCGAGGCAATATTGATATTTCGTTCTTTGACTTGTAAGGTTGCAAATCACATTTTTGAATAATGTAGAATTCATATGAATTCCAATGACTCTGATAGTAAGAGAGCTGGGTCTGATAGTATGGAGGTTCAATACATTCAGAAGTACATGGTACCCAAAACAAGAACTCTTTCAAATCACCAGAAATGCAACACTTCTCTCGAAGCGTTTGACGTCTTCAGAAGATGAGAAAAACTAATTCCTTACTCCTAAACTCTCGATTTATATGGAACAAGACACACTTTCCCTTCACTTTTCGATACAGATCAATGATTTCGGCTAGAAATTCACGGTAAATTTTCTCGTGAAATTTCCCGCAGGGTGATTCATGAAAAATGGTACCTTTGTCACTGTTAATAGTTCTCATGCCACACTTTGATACTTAGATTTTTTAAGGCATCCAAAAATATGGTGTCATGCGGCGTGTTCTTCAAAACTAGTTTTAATGGGTCGCTCAGCCTGACCTATATATTTGTTGTCGTACGGGTTCCAGTTTCCCCTACTAATTATATTTTACTCCAACGAAACTTTGCACTGATGCTAGTCATTAAAAGGTAATTTTCGATATATCTCAATAAGATAGAGTAGTATAATGAGGTTTTTTGGAGGACACTCGATCAGAATCGGTATTTCTATATTTTGATTGTACCTTTCTATGACAAGAATACTATGATGAACGATTCATTTATCCGTTCATCCGACCATTGTTTTTCCTGTAGCGGGCAACATTTTGTACAGAAAACTTTATCTGGTTCCTGTTTTACAGTAAAAGCTATAATATTCTCTTGAACTCGTTCATCTTCAATGAACAGGGTTTCAATGTTCAATGGCGATTCCATAGATTGCGTTTTTGTGATGGAAATTATTGTAGATTGTTCTTGTAGATTGTTCTTGTTCTGAGTAAATATTCGAAAGTAGTGAAATAAAAACTTGTAAATTATTTGCGTAATCAAATAAAATATGATGGTTAAGATTTAGAGAAATAATTTGGGGTTTTCAAAGTGATATTCTAGCAAATGCGTTATTTACATTAATTTCGCCACGTAAAGTTTATACCAGCATTGAACATTTCTGGTGCTCTCAAATTATTTGCAGATGAGATGAAGTTACTTGAAATGGACTAGAAAAAAATTATATAGGATGGTTCAACAAAATTTCTTGTTAGTTGATAAAACACAAATCAGAATTTAGTTCAAATCAAATTTTTAATTGTATCAATACTTTTATCATGTTCAGTATTCGATAGGTAGTCAGTCGGTTTGACGTGGGTGCTTTGTTCACTCGCTCAAATCGACCGCCGTGTTGGCCAGTGGTTCAAACCCCAGGCTGAACGATCGATTTTCACTTGTATCATCCAACCCGTGATGGGAATCACACGTTGAAAGGTAAGACCTTGTTAGTCTTTAGTCCGCACAAGTTTCGACTTTTGAGGGTTGACGTTCGTAGTTGGTTAACGGAAAACAGATTTTGAACAGATTTTGAACAGATTCAAATTATGTTTACGTTATTTGTACATTTATATAATTTATTTATACCTCACAATAGTCTTAATTCAAGAAAAGTATACTAATTCAAATATATCTATACAAATTGTTTGAAAAAAATATCAAATTTAGATTTGAATTTTCCAAAGATCAAATTTTTGACCTCTGAATAGAGACAAACTTTGCATAAATNGCATAAATGTTTCTACTTTTGAGTGTGTGGTGTGGTAGTATTTAAAAATATTGAAGAATATATTCATTGAAGAACTGAAAACATATCTTCACCGATGATTATAATTCTTCATAAGTTTACAAATGTCTATTTGATTTGTCGTGCGTTGTATTGTTATTATGTTATCGTTACCGAAAAAGCGTTATCGAAAATGCTATTATTACAGAGTATATATGAAATAAATATTAATAATAATGGAATTCAGAAATTAATAAAAGTAAATGCTACAACAAAAAAAAATATATATAATATATTCGTATACGTAGAATTCCAAAAGAGGAATGAAAAATTGAGTATATAACACAAAAAGTTACAAATCATGCAATGTAGCAGTACTGACACAAAGATTATTTACAGTATTGTTGAAAGTGATTGTGGATACATGATACCAAGGCGTTCAGAGATTCGAAATGGATATCGCAATGTTTAGTAATTTTATTGAAGCTACTGCACATAAAAATCAATGGTGATCGTAGCATAACATTTGTGCGTGATGCTTCACAATAGAATTTCCGATTGTGTTGACCTCCATTTCTTGGTGCTAAGAAATTGATCTCGGGTAAAAGAACCGTACTGTCAATATAGTTGTTTAGTTTAGTTTAGTTTATTGTATTAGTTTGAAAATGTCCAAATAGGACGAAACTGCAGTAACCTTAGTTACAAATATAAGTGGTAAAAAACATAGAAATTTTCATTTCTCATTTAATTATAGTACTATTAGATTACCTATTCCAACCCCAAATCTTGTTAGACTTGTTAGACAAATGATTGTGAAATATTTTACAATCTACCACTACAGATAAATAAAATTATAAGCTCAACAATCTTTAAAAAAGATGAAAGTTTTATTCAGTGAGAAACCATATTACTGGGATGCTGACTTTTTTAAAGAAACATTTCAAATTTCATTCAATTCCTATACTAACGTAATTTTTGTTAGTGTAATTACCTTGGTCTGATGTGGTATTTTTTGACTAATTCGTGTTTTCTGGTATGACCTATTTCAAATTATTCAAGTTTTTATGACTGATACATGTTTTTTGTGTCTATTTTTTAAACTATTTAACATAAGGTATGCTTTGTTGATAAGACTCTTTGTTCTTCAGACAATAAATAACATTTCTCCCTCTCTCTAATTATTATAAAACTCACCTCATATTTAAGTAAAGGTTGGTATTCCTTAACAGCTTCTACTTCAAAAAAAGTATTTGTCATTGATTTCAGAGAACTTTCGAAGGATCTCGCTGGTGCTATTTGTTTTGTGAGATACAATTTAGAGTAAACTTTGAAAACAACAAAAGACAGAATTATTCCGGCTGCCAGTCCAGCAAAATATGACGAATAATAATGTATAATGATGTAAATAGCTACAGATACAAGAGGTATCAGGTAGGAACTGAAACAAAAACAAAATATAACTTCATCTTTTCTTAGGAGCCGATGGTGTAACTTACAAATTATTTGAAACTGGATGACAATTTTTTGGACGTAAATCTACGAAACCACTAGGTGCAAATACGGTTTTCCCAATATCCTGGTTACAATCAAAATACTTTTCCCTCATTTCATCTCCAAGCACCTCCCTTACGATCACTACATTGTCATTGTCTAGCTCAAGATTATCAATTTTCTGCACCACAGTTCTCAATATATCATCATTTGAAATCTTTATATCTGTAGAGGTATCATCTAGATTTGATTCTTCAAGAGCGTCAATAGCATTTTCTACTCCTTCAGTTTCCTCTGGCAAAGCCTGTTCCGCAGTCTCAGTAGTTATGTTGTGAAGTTTCGATAAATCATTGATTTTTACTGTACCTTCCTCAGAGTGATTTTTTTTGAAGAACCGAAATCTTTGTC
>WOGM01000688.1:0-11648 GCA_015342125.1 Leptinotarsa haldemani | reverse complement strand
AGCCCTACAGCTCTATTCATCTCAGCCAATGGTAAGTGATGGCGTTCCATGTTAAAGCACAATATTTCCAGTTTAATTGCTGAGCAAGAACTGCATAGAATGTACAAACTCGACACTTTCAGATTATTCATTTTAGCCGAAAACCTACAGTTTGTAAAAACTTGATAAAAGATTAGTTACCGTTTTTGCAGGCTTTGTTCAACCCATAGAAATCTACAGGGTGGTCGAGTGTACCAATTTAATCGAAATTAAACGACCTCATGCATTTATTTTTATGATATTTAGTATGTTATGAAAATATCCCTAGACTTTTCCGATGTGTGTATTAATCTTGGCTTTTAAAATTAGACTGACTTATATTATGAGTACATTAATGTTAAAGCCTAGTGGAATTTAGCATATAACCTGTCCGTAATTCTTTCACATGAACAATACGCAATCAGAAAGTAGTGAAACCCTGTGCTTGTATTGCTGGACTAATTTGAAGCCTCTAACAAAGACAGTCATCAGCTACTCATAATGGTATACTCAATTATATTGTTTTTTCCACAAATGATATTATATCAATGAAAAATCACTCGGAAAATAGACACTTATGAAAGAGAATATTGGATATGGGGTACCTACCTCAAGGTTCAATTCTCGGTCCACTTCTTTTCAAAGTTTACACATGCGAAATGAACAGCTGTTTGGAAAACTAATTCATTCATATGAAGATGACACACATATTTATTTTCTTTTCAGCCAGATGATCCGTATGTCATGAATATCATTATTGAAGATTTTGAATGAAGTAACACTAATTCAAGAATTATATTTGACAAGTGTCTATGTTTTGAACCATGTGTAAATGGAATGCTTTCAGAGAGCATATACATATAGTAATCTAAGGATAGTATACTGTAATCGACGGATTCCACCGCATTATTTGAAAGTAATTCCCATACACTCTCTTGTTCTGAATCTACTCGAGGCGTCACACCCCCTTCCTTACTCGCATTACAGACTCACTTGCGGGTGGATAACAATTGTGTGAATGGTCGAGGTGATACCATCAGTTCTACACTTTCCGCTGTAAGAAAACGCACCTATGAGGTTTCTATTATGATCTGTGCAATCGCTGGCTACATTGGTCGTTAAAAACTATTCTATTATTCACTGAAAACATAGTTCATCATCTGTTGTGCAATATGCATTGCGAACCGATCTTTCTGATTCTAGCTAGTGGACAACGTGGAAGGCTCCAATCGCTTTGAGGGTTCGAATAACACGAAACTTGTTGACCCTGATGTAGGTTTGGAAATCAGCCTCGCATTCTGTTTCATGCTTGTCTTGCCATATTCCTCATTCCCAATGAATAATTTTGATGACTCAGAATGAGTTGATTGAGAGGATTGAATAAGTTCCACTTAACTCAACAGTAAGTTTCACTCAACCAAGTCATAGTAGAGTGAAACTGAATTATGAGAAAGTTAGGTATCCAACTCGTTGAACTAACCCTGATGGGAAAGAAGGATTCAAGTTGTAGAGGTCTCTAACGTTAGGTCGAGTCAAATAACAGAGTTATTCAATTGATTTATTGGGGGGCCGAAATGAACCAGATCAGTTAACACTATTAGGAACACACCGATACATGGATCATCGCAACTTCAGTACCCCCCCCCTCTTCAACGCTGAGGGAATTTCCAATCTGCACAGTGGCGTTGTTTTATTGGATTGAAGCGTCTCCTCTGCTATTTCGAATGTCCTCCGCTTTTTTTTTGGTCCCCTGGGAGCTGTCTGACTTGTCCATTAAGTCAGTCTCCAGAAAATACTACAGCTTCTTGTGCTTATTGCGTTTATTCTCCCTATCTTCTCATGACACCTATACCATCAGTCTCGTTCCCTGCACAAGTTTGTACAGGTTCCGTGTTGAATGTTCGTCATATTTTTCTGGACGTAATTTTGTACGTCCATATATTGCCTGCCTCCTGTGATTTAGTGCCTCACATTCGCATAAGATTCGTGGAGCTGTTTTTATCCCTTCATTGTATAATCTGCAGCTGAGGTCTACGCTCTACAGCCCCATTTTATTCAGGTGTCCTCTAAGCGGATAATGACCGTTCAGTAACTCTGTAATTATTCTGATTCAATCCCCACTACACTGAAGTAGTTCTTCGGTTCTCTTCTTGGACGGTTCCTCAATGAAGGCTCTACTGTGTTTGTTGCCAGGTACTTTTGTTCAGTACTCTGTGTGCTTCTTATTGGTCCATGTCCTGATCTTGTTTCGTATCAATGATTTTGGAACCTCCAGGACTGGTTTAGGACATATATGAAGTTGATGATCCGTGTCTAGCGCATTCAACAGCTTTATCATTACCTGTGATTCCTGAATGTCTTGGCACCCAGTACAAAGTTAATTTGTTTCTATTTGCAAGTTCATTCAGTTCTTCATGGCATTCCCATTTGACCTCCGCTGAAAGAATACCTGAAATAAAGACGTTGATAGTTCTGGAAAGGCCGCTTTTGAAGTACCTTCATGGTTGGCTCAACCAATCGCATCATCAAAAAATATTAAAGAGGTAGAATTTCATCCAAAAAGCCTCTACCAGAAGCAAATTCACAGCGAAACTTTCAACTCTACTCTTCTTTGATGACAAAGTGCATTTACATTCATAGAGAACGTTCGCAGTACGATTGTGTGTTGACCTGTTTCAAAGTAATAATTCAACGAAGAACACTCATTTCGTATATATATTTTGGCTACTACGCCCTTTTTGATTACCTGAACCTGATTTGGCGCTTTCAACAATATTTTACTTCATCGCATTCGTACCTGAGTTTGTCTGAGCTGAAACTTCACAACGATAAATTACCACTGAGAACAATTGCCCAAATGTCACTTTTTGTTACACTTGGTGAAGGAATGTATTTCATTTTCTTATGATTTTTTTTTCAGTACATTGGACATAATAGTTACCCTCTCAATGATATTTCTTCTCCTTTCTCGACTACAGATGAAGAAGAAACCGCACGAGAGAAGCGCCGTGTTCACTGTTGCCAGTTCTACTGTTTTTAAAGAGAATCTTCTGCTTTGGCTTTTGAGCTACCCTTGAAGGATTGAAATTATTGTAATTTCAGTTTAGTGTTTTCATCTAATATAATTGCTATATAAAGCTATTTTTTAAATTTCAATACTTTTTTTTTAGGGATTTTAAATAATTTCATAGCATTATAAACAATAGAAGTCCGAACTAATGAAATTCACAATCAAACATTTTAAACAACTTTTAAACAAAAATTTCATATAATGATGAATAGAAGTAATAATACTCCTAATAACACCAACTACACTCTTCAGATTCATTCAAAAATAAGGATAATTTTTTCCTCGGCTTTTCAAATGAACCAAACTCGGTGAGATGTTGATTCAATACTTGAACATAGTTCGATGTGGTTGTCGTATTTCGAGATACAAGTTTAAATACATTTCCGATGTCCTACCACTGTTTCTAATGTATTTGCAATAGATTTTTATCATATCTCTTTTTTCTTCATTCTTGAAAGCCATTTTCTGCCAAAAATTCAATGACTTGCACGCAATAACAAAATGTCATTAAGTGAAAGAAATTGAAAGTCAAATTAAGAAACATCAAAGTGAAAGCTTATTATGATAAGAATATTGAAAAGGTAAAATCTGGTTCTATTCAAAACAGAAAGAATCCAATGTAGCGTACATAAGAAAAAATAAAGTTGATGATGGTGGCCGGAAAGGGAAACGTCGGATATCAAATCTGAAATCACTGTTATATAGCAAAGAAAAAGTGGCAATGTGGAAGTGCAATTTATTTTCGAATCCTTCCAAAATTAAAGTCAGAAAAAAATATAAACCATACTCGGATAATTTTACTCAGGTAAATGCGCAACTTTGCCCCAATTTAACCATCTTCGTATCTCTCATAGTTTCCGAGAACCCAATGGTGAGGATATAATTGGAAACACCCTGTATACACAAAGGCACATAGCTCTCTTTATCAATGGAAGCAAATCGCTGTATCATATTTCATAATGGTCGAATAGATTTCCTAACTAGTACGAGTATTATATCAGTGATGACCCTTCTATGACGGTAGAGACATGCCTCGTGAAATATCCATTGAATATGACAGTCAATGCATTTGAAATATATTCCACTAATATTACTTCCATACTCATTCAAAAATGATTATGGAACCCCTAAAGTCTGGTCAGATTATGAAGCAACGAGGGAGACTCCAAGTCTCTATTTTCATCAACAGCACCCTTTCCCGAAGCCATTTTCCATTTACTCTGGATTACAAGGTCGCATGAATTCAATTGACATCAATTCGTATTATTATTCTCCAGACGGAAAACCAAATTTGGTATTCATTTGCGAAAATGATTTACTGGGGTTTCATGGGCTATCAGATAAATTGCAACTATTCACATTGTTGGGTACTCAAATTATTAGGATAGTTTTGGGAAAATTACCTTCGAAGAATAATTGGAAAATTGTGAAGAAACGAAAAACACCTAGAGGATTACTTGTTTGTTTTGTTATTGTATGATAACTTCATCGTCCTACTGTGTAGTCAAGGAAAGACTAGCCTGGACAAATTGTCCTTTCAAATAGTTTGCCAGTCTTCAAATATTCCCACTCAATTTGTGACAGTGGGCTTTGTCAACACTCATAGTTCTCATGCTTACACTTTGCTTTTTTC
This sequence comes from Leptinotarsa haldemani, assembly GCA_015342125.1. Lineage (NCBI taxonomy): Eukaryota > Metazoa > Arthropoda > Insecta > Coleoptera > Chrysomelidae > Leptinotarsa > Leptinotarsa haldemani. The sequence goes on along the minus strand of WOGM01000688.1, from coordinate 6,927 downwards.
CGGACTTTCGACAGCATCCAGAAATCTTATATCAGATATAGTACTTTGTTTCGGTTCTCATAACTGTAAAAATACTATCAGAAATACATTGGTCAGACTGAGCGAGCTATCAAAACTTGTTGCAAATAACATGTAGCACATATTCGATTTAGGAGACCAGAGGAATCTTGTGTCGCTCAACATGCTTTGTATAAAGGCCATGGGATAAACAAAAACTGTCAGAAACTGTTGAGATCCGTACATGACACTTGATATTGCGTTGCTTTCGAAAGTGTGGAAATAGCAAAGAGTGCCATGATAACTATAAGGAATGCCATCCATCATTCCTAACAGCCCATTGTATTCGTTTCAATAAATAACTTTGTTGAAATTTGCTTACACGAGAAAACTTTCTCCGAAATTCATCCCGATCGTATTCAAAAAAACTTCATTGTGAGATTTTTGCAAAACAGATTTACAAAAACTGTGTTTTGGGTAAAGACACGCCCGAAGAAGCCATTGTATGGCGAAACACGTGTTGCGTTTTTGTGAAACTGTTTAGTGAAAAATCTCCCAATGAAGTGTTTTTTTGAATAGGTTAGTTGTGGATTTGCATCAAGAATCGACCAATTCCATCATATTTGTAGCCCGAACCGTTATTTTAACCCCTAAACACGTTCCGTGTTGAGTTTAACGTCTATTCAAAAATGCAGGTCCAACAAAATAATTTTCATGAACGAAGTTTTCAGTTTTACTATTTTTCGAAGTTGAGGGCCGTGGATTTTTCGAATTTCTTTCCGATGTTTCGCTGGCGTTAGTGCCGTGAGTTGGTTTCTCTGATTTCTGGATATTACGGCTGCGTAACGCGTATTCATGTAGTATGGTATGATAATGCTTGTTCCTTGATTTGGTGAATTTTCAATAACGTTTCTTGATCCTATTTTACCTGCTGACGTGCTATTTGCTATTCTTGAATTTCTCCGAACAGGATTCCATATTCGATTGAGGTTCACAGTGTCTTCTTTCCTATTGAAATTATTCGTGTGTTTGTGGATTCCTATTATGTTTCGTACCAGGCAGCAACGTCTTCAGTTCAATCAAGATGGAGCCCAGCTCCCTTAGGTACCCTTCTGGCTAATTTTTGTCGAAGAAGGACAAATGGATTCATGACTGAGGAGATGGCTGTATGAAGTTCTCAGGCATCACTGGATGCCTCTACGTGGCTGGGGTAAGATAGATGAAAAAGTCATTCGTCCGTTAACGAGGGACATGATGGCCGCATTCGACAGAGTGTCGGAGCCTTCTATATCAGGAGGGGTCAACTACAGCATAATCAATAGCTTCCCTAACTAACGGATTTTCGTGAGTTTCCGCACCTTCGAAAACTCGCCAATTCTTCGACTGAATGGACTGCCGAATGGAAGGCAGCTGAAAATCTCTGCGGATGGCTTCATTTCGCACGAACCAAGGAGCATTCACAATCATCCTAATCAACTTGTTTTGTAATCTATCCAAATTGGAGATTTTAAACTGAGCCGCTTGTCCCCAGACGCCTGAAGCATACATGATGACAGGCTTGAACATCGTGTTGTAGGTGGTAATTTCGTTTTTTGGACTCATTTTTCATTTGATATTCATCAGAGGGTATAGACTTGCGATGCGATCTCGATCCTAGATTTGACGTAAATGATGTGCGGGTTCCATGTGAGCCTACGGTCTGTTAGAAGGTCAATGTACTTTACCAGCGCTTGCCAGGCAATCTCCCTTCCAGAGATTCTCACTTATCTGGCCGGAGAAGATAGCAATTTTCCCATGGTTATCGCCTGAGTCTTGTCCGGGTTCATTCGGATTGTTCCGTACCAGTCAGCTGTGATATCCCTGGTAGAAGACAATAAGTTCCGTGTTTTCAAACAGAATTATGTAGTTTCCTTCACTAATTGCGTGCTCTGCCACAGCTAACTTGTCTGTTTGGCCCAGTCTGCAGTTTCTTTCATGCTCCTTGCTTGGTTGTTCCAAGGTATACCTTCCCACAAGTGCACGGTATGCGATAAACCACTGCTACTGATAGTGGATCCCTTCCCTCTTCAGCTGACCTCAGGCTTTGTTGAATCTTCTAGGTGGGTTTGAAAACTGTTCTGATGTTGTGTTCCCTCAAGTGCTTTCCAATTCTGTCTGTGACCCTAGGGATATAAGGTAGATACTCGCGAGCAACCATCTTAGCCTACTTTTCGTTTCGAGCCGCAAAACTATTCAGTTTCACGGCTTTGTTGACCTCGGGTACACTATATTCATTCGATCTCTAGGCCACTTGAAGATGTCCCAGTTCTTCCTCTAGAAGCTCCGAGCCGTTAGAGTGATTACTTCTCTCTCTTAACTAGGATGATGGTTCGATAGTGGGTGCAGGTATCCATCCGTATGTGTAGGTTCTCAGTACAGTGTGGGTTGATCTACATTAGTACATCTAGGAATGATTTCCACTGCTCATGTTCAGCCTCCACGGTCAACTTAATGCTTCGGTGTTGAGCATTCAAGTGGTCTAGAAAAAGTTTTAGAGCGTCCCTTTCAGGTTTCGAAATGACGAAGGTGTCATTCACGTAATATAACCAAAAGGTCGATATTAATTCAAAGATGATACTTGCTGTTTTTTCGAAACGTTACATGAAAGTAATTGGCTATCACTGAGCTAAGTGGACTTTCCGTCACCACACCATCTAGTCGATCATAGAAGTTTCCCCTCCATTGAAAGTAACTTCCTGTGAGACATACTCTGAAGAGTACAACGATTTTACTCGAAAACAGTTAGGCTAGTCACCTCAGAGAGGTTCCAGCGGGTCATTGGTAAACAAGGACACAACATCGAAGCTGACCAGAATATCCGTCGACTCCAGAGTCAAGTCCCTAGAGGAGCGAAGCTAGATGCTTCGCTAGGTGAGCCTAGCGCACTGACTATTTGTCTCAGTGGCATGTTAGTTTTTTGTACTTCCGGAAGACCTTAGAGTCTGGGTGGAACGGTTTCAATTCTATTTAATGATTTTGTTCACGTTCCTCAACCTTGATTGTGTTGGGTTCCATTTATGCTAACGGGAGTTTTCAGTGTCCAGTAGGTGGAAATGTATGAGCTTCATAGGGGAGGGAACAGCTTCATGTGGGAAGTGAACAGAGTGAACAGTGATCAGAGGGTTCTAGTATGGGACCGACGCTATGGTTGATTGTGATAGAAGCCTGATTCGAACGAATGAGATATATGAAAGTCAGACAAGGCATAGGAACGTACTGAGTTCAAGTGCAGGCCTACGCGTATGACTAGCTGGTCATCATTGAAGGTAGCTTTGTTGACAGTATAGAGGAAAAATAAAATCTGATCTGGAATAAATGCAAAGCAAGGGAAAAAGAGATGTGGTTGGGATACAATGAAAGAAAAACGCAATGCATGTTCGTACAGGCCAGAAGGGATGAAAGACCCCCGGTCATATAAATGAACGAGAGAGAGATTGAAATGAGAATGAACGTGAAATACCTGGGAGTTGTGGTGAACTCTGGATAACTATTTATAGACCACCACAAGGAGGTAAGAAAAAAAAAGTACTCTAGCGGGAGAGATGAGGAGACGGAACATTGGACTAAGGAGAGAATGTGATAGAATCATATTTGAAAGGGTAGCAAAGCCTGCAATCATTTGAGGAGTGCAAGTGTGGGGAAGTAGAATGCATGATAGTAGAGTGAGGTGACAACTGAGCGCGTCGCAGAGGCCTTTTCTAATTACCTCATGAACGGCGCCGACAACCGCGTTCAGCGTGATCTCAGGTGTAGCTCCACTCCATATAGAAGTTGTGATCAGATACCATGAGTGGAGAATGTATGGAGAGAGAAAGATCGAAGACAGAATGAAAGGAATAGACAAGATACTTCCTAGGATACAAGGAATGTTGCTGAAGGAGACGCAGAACGAGGAAATGACTGAAGGTGTATGTGGACACCGGAGCGAAAATGGGGGATGGAAGAATGGGCATAGGCTAGGCGTATGAAAGGAACGAGAGCGAGTGGATTCTAGGGAACGAGAGAATCCCGGAACAGAACAGTGTGAACGAAGATGAACTGATTGAGAACTGAAAGAGAGAGTGGTCAACATATGGAGTATAAATCAAAATATGAGAATAATCAGTAATTCCGTCATAGCGGTGGAAAGAATGAAAGTAGTACAAGTGAGGAACAAAATAGTAGCGAGGATTCAGGAAATGATTGAAGCAAGGAATGAGAGGAACTGAAACAGTATGGCGGAAAGGACACCAAGGAGACACTCTTGAAAATAAAAAGGCGCATGAGGGGGCCACCAAAGGTATTGGTAAGAAACCGCGTTATATGGGAGGTCAGAAGAATCAGCGATGAGAATGAAGAGAAAGAAATGATGAATGAGCGAATCAAAGAAGAGTGGCAGTGAAAATGGGATAACGGAATGACAGGGTGACTGCTATACATATTTTGTAAAGCACTCGGGTATGAAGCACTGAGTCTGCCGATAAAGGCTGTTCAACTATTCATAGGGCACATGACTTTCCGGGTTACCTGGCTAGATTCAACCTTGCCCATGTGGATGGGGAAAGCCTGAAACGACAGATCATGTGCTTGAGAGATGCATGCATGAAGATAAAGTTGGGTGAAGCGAATGGAAAGAAAGACTGAAACTAGAAAGGGGTAGAATGAGAGATATAAATGGGATAAAAATTGAATGTATACGCATTGCGAATAAATGGGCAGAGATCGTGGTGCGGGATGAATGGGATATATAAGAAACAGGCTGTCAGCTCACTGACATACCGGAGAGGTGACGACCTTCCCAATCCGAGCTGATCGGTATGGAATATAAGGGATCTGACGTGAGTGCCTGTAATGTTTGCTTTCTGGTTTATCCATTGTAAACATAACGATGAACGATTCAATTATTACTATTATTATTGGTTGGAATGATAATAATTGAGTTAAATGTAAATGAGATGTAATGTAATATATTTGGATCAATGAAGTTGGGTCTTCTACCGTGTTAATTTAAAGAGAGAGTTCCCTTGCCGGTGGTTGAGCTGGATAGAGGAAAGATGACCAGTTGAAAGGCTTTCGAGTCAGGACAACGCAGGGCGACGGCATTATTCATGTCCAATAGGACTTGTTAACGTAATTTACCTGTCCATATACAGGTAATAGCACACCAAACTACCTAGAAAGTCAACATAAATACGCGTTATGCAGCTGTAATATCCAGTTATTGTAGATATTAACTCATGATGTATAAACCTTTGACGAAGCGTGCCCCTCACACCATCGAAACGTCAGGAGAAAAATAGTGACACTGACGTCAAACGTTCCTTGAGATAAAAATAATAAATTAATGAATCTTTGGTTAACTGCATTTATAATTTCTAAAACGAATTCCGTATGGACTGAAAATGTGTAAATTACCTGGGAATATTTCACTGTTGGCAAATATGAGAAAACTCCACTCCATCAAAATCACGTACATAATGGAAAAATCTATGCCAAGCACCAATTTGAAATCGTGCATTTGTTTTTCATGAATTCATAGGACAACATAAATCTACCTCTTCACAAACAGCGAAACTATTGATTGAATCTACAATTACTGTCCAACGAGAGAAGTGTAAACTTTAGTGTATGTGTATAGGGCATATTACAATTTCCGTGAACTAGCCGAGAATGGGTCAAAGGTTAACGGTCGGAACTGTTTATAATCCAGTCTTAAGAGACTGTATTCTCCCCATTTCCCGTTCGGACAATAATGTAGGAAGATCTCATCATCGCCCTGCCAGCAATTGTTTTTGTCCGAGTTACTTGGACTCAGAGAACACTTGATACTCGCAAGAAGTCCTTTAAAGTTCTTACCCTTTTGTGTGCCAATTTACTTGAGATTCAATTATACCGTTCAGCCGAAACCAATATTACTGCGGCACGACTTGGACTGCAATTAGTCTTTGTTGAGTTGTGAAGTGATTAACGAACGAAAAGTTTGGAGCTGCGTTTTTGGAGTTCTCCGAATGTATGTTAAATGCCGATGTCATTGCTAAAAAAGCGTCAAATAAACTGTTTATTGAAAACCAATACTCTTCTATTCTATAATAACAATATATCAGCAATGACAAATTTGTTTGTTGATAGTCAGGTTAGGTTAGGTTAGGTTCAAAGTGGGTGGGTATATTCGACCCTCCACTGCAACCCGCAAGGGTTTATTGTGACTCAGACCTATTCACACTCGACCAAATAAACCCAGCTTCTCAACGAAGCCGATCAGTTTGTATGGTGAGTGGTTTTTCAGGTCAGATGGTAAGAGTACGGTTCTGCCCAACTCTGAAAACCTGATTCGATTCCCAGCGGGGCAGGCACAAAGCACATGCTCTTCTGTTTCATCATTTTCCAAATAGGAGCGACACACACTGTCTTCCGACACTCCGAGTCTCTGTATGGGATGATTCAATTGACAGTGACATGTAATAAGGCCTGTTAGACATCGTAGATCATCCCTTCTGAAGACCAACAACTGTTTGGTATCAAGCTTCGAAGGGTGAATAAACGCCTTGGAGTGAGCCAATCCTGGAAGATTCTGCCAGAAGTCCATTGATCTTTTTGCCATCCAGGTGTTCACTCTTTGTTTAATGAAGCCTACAGTGATGTCAGTGACATGTTATGGTCCAATGAAGCTACTTGCAGCCCCCTCTTCTGCAAGTCAGCAACCTTATTGCCTTCCAGGCCAGTATTGCCAGGAATCCAGATCCAGTTTTCATTAGTACATCGTTCGATTGTTTTGTTTAAACGGGTCGTGTATTGTTATTTGTTTGAAAATGCCTTACACTACTGCTGAAAGAGTTTCAGTTATTGCTTTATTTTTTGGCAGCGACCAAAATGCTAATAGAACATCAATTTCATTTAACGAGCAAAACCCTG
>WOGM01000687.1:0-11652 GCA_015342125.1 Leptinotarsa haldemani | reverse complement strand
GGCGACAGCTGATTAACGGAAAAACATATTTTAAACACTACAACTCTATGACCTTATGAAGATGTTGAAGCCTTACACCAAAACAAGTTTTGAGTAAGTATCGCAAATATCAAAAAGTACTGTGTTGCTAGTTAACTGTCCTGCAATGTCAAGAAAACTGTGTATTTTGCGTGTTATTCCAGTAGCTATTGCCTGATTACAAATAATGTATGTGGTATGATGCTAAACAAATAGGATCAAGGATTGTTTTAGGTTGTTATGCAATACATAAAGTTGCAAACGAATTAGGTACAGCGCCATCATCAAAGAGTTATTGCGTCTTGATCTATTTTGTTCTATTGAACGATATTTAGAGGTTTCAAATTACTTTCCAAAATTTCACATTTAACTGTTTTAATATGTTTTGAAGGGATTTTCATAAAGTGTCGGCCAGCTGCATATGTATAAGTTTTGATAACTTTTGGTCCCCATGCAATGGCTTCGTACCTTAACATAGGTCTTATTATTGTAGTGTAGGTCCAGGTGACCACACGGGGTAAAATAATCCATGCGCGTCTCACTGTCCTCCGACATGGCTCATAATCCACTCTGTAGGTGAGAGTTCCATGTTAGCTTCCTGTCGAGGATAATACCAAGGTATTTCACCTCTTCAGAGAAGTTTACTTTGCTTTTGAAGATTTCGGGAGGTTTCAAGCCCGATAAATTTCCTTTCCTGTTGAAAAGGACCATCTCAGTCTTCTTGGGATTGATCGACAGTGAATGTTCCTTACATCATGTTTCTATTAATTTGAACCCATCCTGTGCTCTATCGCACAGTGTGTTCACAAATTTGCCGGTCTGCAAGATAACTATGTCATCTGCACATGCAATTGTGTAGAATCCATTATTGTTGTGGTGATTAATCAGGGTATCCAAAGTTGAAGTGTCATTGAATACATCTGTCAAAGTCTCTAATGAATTTCTTTGACCAACTCTTGGGATGAGTAACTCAAGTCTATCCACTTCACCAAATTCGCTGTACACCGAAAACCTATCGAACGGAGTCTGACTCGATAATAGTCGAAGAATGCTCGACTCAGGATACGGCTTTGAATAAATCAACGAAAATGGGATTAGCGAGCGGAGATGGCAATATTATCTTTTGAATTAATTCTCGTTCAAAATTCATATGCACGGAACCGCATTCATTCGTTCTTTTCGTGTGTTGGGCACGTACAGGCGCAAAGAGGAGAGTGGAGGTGGGATGTGAGAGGGGTTTTTAATGAGAACAATCTGAATAACGAGATTCGACAGTTTTTAGAATAGCACGATTTTATCTGTTAGTTACCGTAACGAAATTGCACTATTTTATTTTCATTTCACAGGTAATAACAAAAAATGGGTGGGATATGTTTTTGAGAAGATAGTGTAATTGTTGAGCGATAGGTAAATGTTCCCAGATGATCTCATTTAACATAAAAAGAGATCAACATCAAGTTTGTAGGTGAAAAATTCGTCACAGGTCATTTTTTTTTTGAGCACCACCAACAGCCAGTAGTTGCTGGGAGCCAAATATGGCGAATATGGTATAAGCGGCAGCAATTCAAAGCACATTTCATTCAATCTTGCCATCGTTTCCATTCATTTGTGACACTGTGCAGATGTCTTGATGAAGCAGCACTTCATTTTCCTCAGATGGAGTCGCTTTTCCGCAATTTCGGCCTTCAGACGCTCAAATGGATCCATGTTTCATCCATTGTAACATATTTACACAAAAATTCCGGTTTATTACGTTTAAACATGTCCAACACTGCTCAGAATTGATTTTGGGGAACAGTGAGCTAGCACTCACCTAGGCATTGAACTTCTCAGTGGAAGAAACTAGTCAAAGAAACAGATTCACAGCATGGCTAGCTATACAGATTTACTCTGAATAGTTTGAATCTGTGTAGTGAAACTCGCACAACACATGTTCCTCTATGCAATAGCTTGTTAGGCGTGCTTTAAACAAATCATTGTATACTAAAACACGTGTCATGGTGTTTTAAACAGTTATCACAATAAAGTGTTAGTTGGATACTCCACAGCGATGGTAGAAAAGATTTTTGCTAAAAGAAAGCAGGGCTTCGCAAGGAAGAGAACCCGTCCCAACCAGTGCTTGCACCTCCCTACATCAGAGGATTATCGGAGAGGATAAGAAGAATTGGTTCCAAGTACAACATCAGAACCTGCTTCAGATCCGGTAACACTATCCGTAGCAGCCTGACGAAAACCAGACCACCTATCGCGGACTGCGATTCCAAGAATTGCATTTACCGGATACCCTGTGACTGTGGAAAATCCTATGTTGGTGAAACTAAGGGGCCATTGAATGTTCGCATTGCCGAAAACAAGAAACACACTCAGCGAGGGGAAACCAGCAAATTAGGAATAGCAGACCATGTTTGGACCCATCAACACAACATCCAGTGGTCCCAAGCTGAGATCTTACACAGAGAGGAACATTGGTTTAGGAGAAAATTCAAGGAAGCCCCATACATGTTGTCCAATAACGTATTCAGCCAAGCCAGCGTAGAAATACGCAACATATGGAAACCCATCATCAAGGTCATTTGATAGTATTCATTTACTTTGGTGAGCAGTTTTACCCAAAATTATGCATACGTCGCTATCTACCAAGCCCTTCAAAGACCTTATCAGCACAAATATCGTACAACGAGCCCGTACAACGAGAAACCGATCAAGATCGGAAATCAGATACATTTTTTTTGTGTCGGCAGCGATTCTTTCGTTCAACCGGGTCAAAGCATGAATTCTGTTCGAACAAAAACAAACGAAATAACATTATGTAATAACTTTTTTGCGTGCCGAGCCCCGGAAGAGATTTGTAGGGAATAGGTAGACCCCTTAAGAATTCGGAACGAGACCCGACGGTCGATTTTCGAACATAAATCTGCCGGACTTCCTATATAGGACTGTCAAAGCACTGCCCGGCAAAAACCGCATGAAATATATCGGCCATTTCGGTTCTTCTCATTCCCCGTAATATGAATCTTACGATCGGAGAGCATCCCTCAAGTTATACCCCGGGACTCTAAAAATATCGGAGTTGAAAAAATGCGAATATATCAAAAAAATGTTTGCCTCATTTTTGCCAGAAAATAATATTACTGTAGCTTCGTTCCAACACTAAACTGTTGTTTTTAACACCTCGATACGTGTTTCAATCACCACGTGATCATCTTCAAGAGAAAGATTAAACTTCCTCTTGAAGATGATCACTTAGTGAATGAAACACCTGTCGGTTTGGTTTTGGGATAAAACTCACCACCATCAAGGGATCATCTTCAAGAAAAATATTAAACAGGTTGATCCTCCTCTGCATCTTTAAGGAGAAGATCAAACAGAACAATCCTCCTCTTGAAGATGATCACTTGGTGATTGAAACACGTGTCGAGGTGTTAAAAATGACAGAATCACGGTTTGCTTCTGGGATAAAACTCACCATCATCAAGGGATCATCTTCAAGAAGCACATTGAACAAGTTAATCTTTCTCTGCATCTTCAAGAGAAAGATCAAACAGTTCAACTTTCCTCTTGAATATGATTACTTGGTGATTGAAACACCTGTCGGGGTGTTAAAAATAACAGAATAACGGTTTAGTTTTGGGATAAAACGTACCACCATCAAGAGATCATCTTCAAGAGAAATATTAAACAGGTCAATCCTCCCCTGCATCTTCAAGAGGAAGATTAAACAGCTTAATCTTCCTCTTGAAGATGATCACTTGGTGATTGAAACGCGTGTCGAGGTGTTAAAAATAACAGAATTACGGTTTGGTTTTGGGATAAAACTCACCACCATCAAGGGATCATCTTCAAGAGAAATATTAAACAGGTTAATCCTCCTCTGCATCTTCAAGGAGAAGATCAAACAGCTCAATCCTTCTCTTGAAGATGATCACTTGGTGATTGAAACACGTGTCGAGGTGTTAAAAATGACAGATTAACGGTTTGGTTTTGGGATAAAACTCACCACCATCAAGGGATCATCTTCAAGAATAACATTGAACAAGTTAATCTTTCTCTGCATCTTCAAGAGAAAGATTAAACAGTTCAACTTTCCTCTTGAAGATGATCACTTGGTGATTGAAACACGTGTCGAGGTGTTAAAAATAACAGAATAACGGTTTGGTTTTGGGATAAAAGTCACCACCATCAAGGGATCATCTTCAAGAAGAACATTGAACAAGTTAATCTTTCTCTGCATCTTCAAAAGAAATATTAAACAGTTCAACTTTCCTCTTGAAGATGATCAATTGGTGATTGAAACACGTGTCAAGGTGTTAAAAATAACAGAATAACGGTTTGGTTTTCGATTAAAACTCACCGCCATCAATGAATCATCTTCAAGAGAAAGATTGCACACGTTAATCCTCCACTGCATCTTCAAGAGGAAGATTAAACAGCTTCACTTGATCACAGATCACTTGGTGATTGAAACGCGTGTCGAGGTGTTGAAAATAACGGTTTGTTGTTAGGATAAAACTCACCACTAACAAGTAATTATCTTCAAAAGGAAGATTAAGTTGTTTAATAATCCACTTGAAGATGATCACTTGGTGACTGAGGTGGTTGAGGTGTTGAAAATAACGGTTTGTTGTTAGGATAAAACTCACCACCAACAAGTAATTATCTTCAAAAGGAAGATTAAGTTGTTTAATTATCCACTTGAAGATGACCACTTGGTGACTGAGGTGGTTTAGGTGTTGAAAATAACGGTTTAGTGTTGAAACAAAACTCACCACCATCAAGTGATCATTTTCAAGAGGAAGATTGAGGTGTTTAATCTTCCTGTTCAAGATGATCACTTGGTGATCGAAACGCGTGTCGAGGTGTTAAAAATAACCATTTGTTGTTGGGATAAAACTACATTAATATTCATTACTACACTATATAGAAAGGAATCATGGGTAAAATATTGTTGAGTTTCTGTGTCAGTTCTTTATAACAGGTGATACGCTATATTAAATTGAAAGATCATATATTTCTTAAAACACAACTCACACAAGAAGATAGAAAATAAAAGTTGGTGAATTTCGTTGTTCATCTGTTGACATTCAACTCACCAAGCGGTCATTAAATATTTGTTTTTGAAAGACAATACGTCTACGCAAATTAAATATGAGTTGAATTCTGCGTATGGGGACTCTGCACCATTATTTACCATAATGACATTTTGGGCAGCTGAATTTGAACGTGGCCATAAGAGCTTGGAAGACGATGAACGTTCGGAATGTCCAAAAACTGCAAGTACTGAGGAAAACATCGCCAAATTTCACCAAAAGGTGCTAGACGACCTCCGAATTGGTGAGAGAGATAGCAGAGGTTGTGAACATATCGAAACAACGTGTTTGTCACATATTTAATTAACATTTAGGCATGAGAAAGCTGTCCGTGCGTTTGGTGCTGCGGTTGCTCACGGTGAACCAAAAACGTGTTCAAATGAACATTTTCCACGCTCTGCTGGCGCAGTTAGGGCTCAATGAATCCGAGCTTTGGTGCCGATTAATTACAATAGTAGGTAATTATACGCCCGAAACAAAAATACAGTTCAAACAGTGAACTGCAAAGGGGGAACCGGCTCCAAAAAAAAGTAGATTTTTTTTTCAACTGGGGTAGTGATGACGACTGTTTTTTGGGATCAATCAATTAATCAATCAATCAATTATTTCCCACAATTGACAAGACAAGATACTTCACAACTATAAAACTTACAAACTAATGAATGTATATCACAAATAAGTAAATTACGTACACAAAAATTCGGTCACAGTATAAAAAAACTTTATCCAATAAAAATATTTTGAGTTCTTTTTTTAATTCTATTTCCCTAGTACAATTTGTTACTGACTCCGTTAATTTGTAAAATAACCTTGGCCCAATACAGTTTGGCAAAGAACTGGTAATATTCTATCCAGCAAAAAGGTATACGCAAGTGGTTTCTTTGTCTTGAATTTATGTTACGTGTGTTGTAATTATTTGGGATTCCTTTTCTATTTCTATAGACAAATAAACATATCTCAAAAATAAATAATCCAATCAGAGTTAAAATGTTCAGTTTTTTGAAAAGTCTTGGAGTTATTTTAATCTAGAATCTTTAAAAAGAAGAGACCCTCACAGGAGCATACTACGCATAATTACTTGACAAGCTTAAGATAGAACGACCATATATGCAGAAAAAAAATCACGTTTCACCAAGACAACGCACTGTGTCACACCTCAACGATTGCCATGGCGAAAATCCACGAATTACGATTTGAACTGCTTGACCATTACTCACCAGAACTAACCCCAAGCAACTTCTTTTTGTTTCCTCTTCCAAAAATTTCGCTCGGAGGACAATTATTTTGCAGAGAAAAACGCAGAGTACTATTTGGACGGGTTAAACAGATGGGAGCATCGCTGGTAGAAGCGTGTAGAGTTAAAAAAAAAGGAAAAAAAGAAAGAAAAAAGAAAAGCCAGGTCGAAAACTTTTCGGAATACTCTCGTATATGCTTCTGTGCTAATTAATTTGTGTGATGAATGAATAATATCGCATAATTTGTAAATTACATTCAGATAATTTGTGCTACAAAATGTTGAAAAAAGTGCAATTAGCTGGAGAAAGTACTGTTCAGATAATATCAGAAGAAATGTTAAAACAAAGAATTCAATAAATGTTTCGATTAGTAACTACAAATACAGTTACAATCATAGCTTTCTTATAAGGTCATCAATCAACATGTTTTTTTATTAGGCACGGGCTATCCAATACATTTTTTCTTTCACCCCAATCTAGAAATTATTAGAATGAATCTTGTGCAAGTTCCCAGCTACCACCTGCAAAAATATATTGGCCATTCCATTTCCTGCAATGTGGTCGCATATGCGAGACGATCCATTCAAACCCCGGTAACGGCCCATTTTCAGTGCCGCTTTGAATTTATAATATAAATTTTCGAGCCATTCAAATTGCACCGTTACTCGCCGAGAAATTATTTTTAACAACGCGAGTAACGAAATTCGCAAAACCGCTCGAGAAACGTAATTTGAATAAATTATTGTCTTCATTGTATGTTCTGCGATCTGCACGAGAACAAGGGACGGAAAATGTGTTTTTTTGTTCGTTTGCGCTGTTTTAGCGAAACTAAAATCTGACGAACGAAGGAAACACCTGTTTCCATCGAGAAAAGGGTTAGGTTAAGTTAGGTTAGGTCCATAGTGAGTGGGTCTATTCGACGCTCCACCGCAACCCGCAAGGATTTATTGTGGTTCACACCTATTCACAATCGACCGAATAAACCCAGCTTCTTAACGAAACCGGGACAGAAGTCCTTGAATCTACTTGCCATCCAGGTGTACAGTCTTTGTTTGGCAAAGCCTAAAGCGATGCCAATGACAGGCTCTGGTGCGATGAAGCTGCTTGCAGCACCCTCCTTTACAAAGGAGTCAGTAGCCTCTTTGCCTTTCAGACCAGTATGGCCAGCAATCCATACCAGAGATAATCTGTTAAGTATTCCTATCTTGGAGAGTCGTTTTTGGCAATTTTCTACCAATTTAGACGTTGCTCGGTAGGAATCAACAAAGCACACATATATAAAACGACTGAATTTATAACAATATAGTGAAAAAACAATTTCGAGAAGTTACACAAAAATCATAATCAATTGCTTTGCACGCTTTTCAAAAAGGAGCAAAAATGATTCCATGAACTTTTTTGTTACAGATTTAATTTAATTTTACAGGTGAAGAACCAGAAAAACACCTTATTTTTTATCATGCCTTCTGTCTGTCTGTACGCACTGCATAATCGGTGGTCTATCTCCTCGAAGAAGTGTTTCTTCGACAAAAAATTTATGAAATATTTTCTGTTTGTCAAAGTATGCGTAACTGTGACTTCAAAAGTATAGAAAATAACGAGTAATATAATTATAATATTTGTTGCGGAACGGCTAACATATTCATTTTTATTTTTGTTGTTGAATACATTTGCTGTGTTATTGATTGTCCGCCATTCTTGACTGCCCAGTTCAACTGTGAATTATTCGTTATTTGCTGATAATATTTATGTGTTATCACACCGCATAATATTGTGCTTCTCGATACACGGATCAGCTTCGTTTCCAAGAACTGGTACCAATCTCAGNATTACCATTTCGTTACAATATTAATAATTTGTTTCAAGGCAGTGGACAATGTTTCATGATGAATTTCATTAGTTCGTACTTCCATTGTCTGATATTATATAAAATGATTTGAAATCCCTGAAACAACTAACCAAAAAAGAAAAATAAAAAAGAATAGTTGAGAAAAAATTATATTGAGCAAAAAATCCTCGAATGAAATATTAGTAAAGTAAAATATAAGTAGAAATAGAATAATTGAACAAAAAAATAAAAATAAATTAAAAAATTGAGAGACTCCAAGCCAATTCACGACGTTTCGATTATTAGTATACACTTTCGTCTTCGGGTAATGACTAATTCCTCCGAGAGATGACTATGGGTCATTTCAGTACTTTCGCTCATTTCCGCTTTTCTTTTACTGCTTCACCAATTTAGTGGGAGATGACCGTTTGGCGGGAGATGGCCATTTTTTGCTTGATTACGCATTTCCATATGTTGCGTATCTCTACGCTAGCTTGGCTGAATACATTCTTGGACAACATGTTTGCGGCTTCTTTGAATTTCCTCCTAAATCAATGTTCCTCCCTATCTCAGCTTGGGACCCCTCTATGTTATGTTGATGGGTCCAAACATGCTCTGCTATACCTGATTTGCTGGTTGCCTCTCGCTGTGTGTGTTTCTTGTGTTCGGCAATGCGAACATTCAATGGCCTCTTAGTTCCACCGATATAGGATTTTCCACACTCACAGGGTATCCGGTAAATGCAATTCTTGGAATCGCAGTCCGCGTTTAGTGGCCTGGTTTTCGTGAAGCTGTGTTTCCAGATCTGAAGCATGTTCTGATGTACTTGGAACTAATTCTTTTTATCTTCTCCAATAATCTTCTGATGTAGGGAAGTGCAAGCACTGATTGGGACGGCTACTCTTCCTTGCGAGGCTCCTGCTGTATTTTCTATCATCGCTTTGGAGTAGTCATTCCCTTGAAGATTATTTTTGATGATGTCTAGTTTCTTCTCGAGAGCTTCCTTCGTATTACAGTGCCGAAAGCACAGTCTTATAGAGTCTTGATGATTCCTCTATTATTCGATTGATGGTAATGCTTGCACTTCCCTACATCAGAGATTACTCCTACCTTGAATGCATTTCTCATGTACTACCCAGTTCTTCTACACTATCTGACCTCCTTAATCCTACCAATTTTTTATTACGGTTTTTTTTGAGAAGCCTTCGATGATCTGAGAACCAAAGCTTATTGACTTTAGTGATTTTCACTATAAGGAAATTGACATGGTTGTCAAATAAATTAAAAACGTGAATTGTTGAAGTTCACTGTTATCTCTATTATTTTATCTATTATTTATCACATAGCCGCACTATTAGCCGCCCTTTAGGCTATCACCCAATGTATACTAGTCGATTTTTTTAAACAACCATACTCAAAATTCTTCTAAAACCAATCAAATCACCAAAAGTTATCTATCGCTATTGAATTTTATAACACCAAATTATAACAACTTTATCGTATCCTGTCTACCAATTTCAAACGGAATAGCTCTTTTATCTATGATTTTTTTCATTTATGGACTTCTTACTTTCTGGAATGATGTAACAAAAAATATATCTGTCGTCCATTATGGATAGAAGCTATTTTTATTCATGATATTCGTAGAATAGTTGAATTTTTCTAGTTTGTAAATAAAAAATATTAAACGACGAATAGGACAATCAATATCGAATGTAAACAAAGCAATAATAACTCATGGAAGATAACGACATATAAACTGCTGACCATAACAATTACAGAACATAATTAATCCTAGTTATTTTATATTTACCATGGCGTATCACCTAAAAAATTATATCATAAACTAATCAGAATGTGAGTTCAAGTTTTCGGGTGAGTGATTTCAATATGATTTATGCCTTGTTATTCTGATGAAGGAATTACAGACTATCAGTTCGTCAAAAAAAAGATGCAATAAATTCTGATTGAAAATATCACTTTATTAAATCAAGAATGTGAGGGAAAAATTTATTGGTCATTATGCACGATGTAAAAAGCACAATATTCAGTTTTTGTAAGTTTTATTCTCGTTACGTAATGAGTTTCACTTGTTCAATTATTGACCTGTTTATTTTGAGAAAATTCATATTGAATATAGAATAAAGAAAAAAACTGGTCGTGAAAAATAATCAACTCAGTTGATAAATTTTTCGACCGGTTTTGGTTTATTAGACAATTTTCAAGTAACAGGTACCGGTCGTTACCGAAATCGTTCGTAACAAAAAATAAACTTAGTAGAAATTATCCTTCAAATCTCCTGGAGAGGATGGCATATTTCCAACTCTTCTTCAAGACGGACTGAAAATAAGTATACCTTTTCTCATGAAACTATATAGAGCGTGGAACTATATATCACCCAGTGGGTTGACAGCAAAGTGGGTCGGAAAGATCCACACCCTAAATCGGTACGACCAATCAGCCTTACATCTTTCCTGATGAAAGGACTTGAGAGGATACTGGACGGATACATCAGGAGGGTGGAATTATATGCATCCTCCCTGAATAAGCACCAGTATGCGTATCAAACCGAAAATTCGATAAGTTTAGCATTAAAAAACCTTGTAGAGAAAATTTCACGATCCCTTGACAACAAGGAGATTTTGGTCGCTGTGTTTCTCGATATTGAAGGAGCATTTGACAATGCACTACCTAAATCTATAGGATCATCTCTGGCTGGGAAAGGTGTAGAGTCAACCATAACTGGCTGAGTCTATGCCTTGCTGGTAAACAAAACTGCAACTACGACTCTTCAAGGCGTAGCCATTAGGTTCAGGGTCACCAGAGGCTCTCCTCAAGGTGGGGTACTATCTCCTCGTCTGTAGTCGCTCCTGATGGATAGTCTGCTTGATGCCCTCGATAGAGAAAAAGTAGATCTGCAAGCTTACACAGATGACCTTGTCATTTTGGCAAGGTCCACATCAGGGAGGGTTGCTTGTGAAATCCTTCAGAGCACGATGGACGTTGCTCAGAGTTGGTGTCAGAGGGAGCAGATGTCTTTCAACCCTGGCAAAACTGTGATAATCCCCTTGGACGATCTCATGCCACTTTTCCTTAATTTTGAGGTCATTCCATTTGAAACGGAGGTGAAATATCTTGGCATTTTTCTTGATAAAAACCTCACCTGGAACGCTCACTTGAAAACAGTTTTACACAAAGCCAGACTGCCCCTATGAACATGTCGGAGGATTGGTGGAAAAACTTGGTGTTTAGGTCCAAAACAAATTCATTAGATTTATGTGATAATTGTTAGACCAATGATCACTTATGGTGCAATTGCCTGCTGACCGAAGGCTTTACAGAAAACGGCCCAGGCGAAGCTCTCTAGCTTACAGAGACAAGCTTGTCTGGTCATCAGTGGTGCCATCAGTAACACACCATCAGCGATCATGAAGATCCTGCTGGATCTACCTCCTCTCCACATTTTTCTGGAGAGAGAGGCTAG
>WOGM01000686.1:0-11635 GCA_015342125.1 Leptinotarsa haldemani | reverse complement strand
CGGGTTGGACGATAGCAAGTGAAGATCGATCGTTCAGACTAGGGCTTGAACCACCGACCAACACGGCAGTCAATTCGAGTGAGTGAACAAAGCACCCTCGCCGAACCGCTTGGCTATCGACCTACTATCCGACCGACTATCCGACTTTGGATTTTAAAATAAAATTTCTCTTGAGATCAGACAGTCAAAGTTGTCATCATTTGTTAGTTATTAATCTTAACTAAAATGTATAAGATTTCTTTATATCAGGCCGAATGTCCGATTTTCGATAATTTTTTTTCAGAGTCAAAAATAACACTTTATTTCTTTTCTTATCTTAGCACCTAATACAAATAAACGTCAATATCAGTTAGTCCAGGAATTCAAACAGTAACATTTATACATTTTAGGTAAGATTAATAATTAACACTGCCCTTCAAGTCGTCTCACTTTCAAAAACTTGACGTGACCTGGAATATTCATTCCTCCTTACTGACCGATAGTTATAATCATCTGTAGATTGATATCTATGACCCAAACCACATCATGTTAAATTAAAATATCGCTTAAGAAACCTATTTATTTCGTTCTGGGAATACATACCGATATGCTGATCGAATGTCTATTTTAACTCGAGTGTAACACAAAGAAACTTTTCATGGAACTGGCATTGCACAAGTATTTTTGAAACAAGAGCCAAGCTTGATGGCATGAAACATGGAGTGAAAATATGTCTGTGTCTTGAATTGACATTAAAAATACAGGGTGTTGATTTAACACAGTGGTATTCAAATCACTTGATAAAGCTACTGTGCTAGCAGAACATGTGATATAGATTTTTCAAGTAAAGTTTATGGAAATCACACTGTGAGGTGTATTTTATGAAATAACACACTGAAAATGAATTCGAATTTCATGCCTATTTCTGAGTCAGATCTTCAAAAATAAATGATGGATTTTCGTGAATTGTATGATACCTTCTGGTGCTTGATGAAAATCTAAATAAAAACCTACTAATGCACTTAATTTTGATTTTCACTATAGAGGTTTACAAAACCCAGGACACGTAGTTTGCTATACAATAGCAAGATTTTATCAACTGCTTGGATTAAAACATTTTGTATCCTAAAAACATTACTATAATCTACAGTTCCATCAGATAATTGATTCTAAGATAGTTTATAGTTACAGTTAGATATAGGGAATTGTTGTACTTACATATTCTGAGTTTTAAACCTTTCTTCTGGAAATGTTGATTTGTGAATTTCTTTTCACATTCTGAAAACTGTGTCTCTTATACGTGCTTCAAATTTCATTCCAGTTTGGCCTATACAACCTCGTGTCTGAAGACGATAAAGGATACTAATAATCGAAACGTCGTGAAGTAACTTGGTTTGAAATCTTTTCAATTTCAGTTTTGATATTTTGCTCATTTTTATTTTCATTTTTCATTTATTTCCACTATGTAGTCATTTTCATTCCTGGGAAACCCAGGCATCGGTTTTCCAAATGAATTTAATCTCCATTGTTCAAATCGAACGTTAAAATCGCACAGGCACCACTCCTGTAGTGCTTGTGTTTTGTCTTCAGAAAAAATGTATTTTAATTTTATTTCGTGTAACCATATTAGACAAATTTTTGCTGTGTCCCGACAGAAGGCTTCGAAATACCGGTCTTCAAATTGAACCCATATATTCCAGCACCAGTTTCAACGGTCATTTTAGAAAATTCTAGAAGTTTCTCTTCATCCAACAGTTTGGTTATTTTCCAATTTTTTGACGAAACTGTGCTGCTATTCGATTTCAATCCATTGTATTCCTTTGTGTTTTTGCCTCATGCCTCATATACTAAGAAATGAATGAAATAAGTATTATGTGTCATAGTCTGTGACATAGTAGTACAGGGATTGAATATTGTTGGATTGGGAGAACAATCTCATGAGGTTGCAGTGTAAAACAACTCCCAAGTATTAGATAAAATAGATTGCTGACCAGGGCTCCAACTGAAATTGTTTCCTCTCAAAATCTTTGTGATTTTTAAAGTTGTCTTCCATTTGGTTACTGGAAACTTAGTATATGATATTTAGAACTATGATATTTAGAACTATGATATTTAGAACAATGACTTTTTGATTTTCTTGAAGATATCAGAAATGACTCATTTTTTTATGTAACTGGACTGGTTTCACTGATATTCCCAATCTGCTTTCTTTCTGGAAACTTTCAAGTACAAATGTGTAAATTCAAGCACCTGAAATAAGTGGGTATTAATACAGAAACTCAATTTTACGTCACTCACTTCTATCTTATCTTATATTCATCTCCAAAACACACTAAATGTGCAAGAAAATTTGCATAAAAATGAGATCTAGAGGTTCATAAATTGATCCAGTTCAATTAATATTATCTTCCACATCTTATCGGGTAAAAGGATTACGTTCAACTACCTGTTAATTTATGTGTCATGCATTTCTGAACAACTCATCGTATCACATCCCATATTCGAACCTAATCGAGGATTACTCATTAAATTCGCAGGATATTTAAATGGAAACAAAAGATTCGCATGAAGTAGTTAGTAGGTGCATGCATCTCTGGGCATGTTCATTGGATGTGAACAGCAACCTTCGTCTTGTGTTTGCGAGTGTATTCAATTGAAAAAGTCAGAAAGATATCGCTTACTATTGTCTGCAACCTTGTGCTTCCTGTTTTTTTATTTACCGGCGCGATATGTTTCCATTCGCTACGGGGTAATTCACCAAACTCAAACGCATAATGCTGCTGAAATTATTTTTATAGCTGGTGGTAATAAAAGAACCTAGAGACAATATTTTGCAGGGTGTGTAATTAACATGCAGTAAAAATTGAGGGACTATTCCTTGGGCTATTCTGAGGATATGTTGTCCTTTGATGATTTTTATAGGGCGCTTTGTTTAGAAGATACGGGACCAAAAAGAATTTTGAAAATAACAATTTTGCTTGAAAAAGTAATAAATGTTGTCTCTTGTCCCTCGATTTGTGCAAAGCATTCGATTCAGTTGACCATAGTATATTGTTGAAGACTCTTCAAAATATAACTTGTGGTGTACCCCAAGGATCCATCCTTGGTCCTGCTTTTTCCTTATTTATATTAATTCACTAGTCAATTTGAAATTGAATGGTATAATTAAACTATTTGCTGATGACACTACCATTATATATTTCTCAGACAGTTGCGAGAAATTAAAAATTTATATGAAGGATGATTTGATACTAATTGATACTTCAAATAATTCGATTATGTTTGACAAAAATTCTATTAAATATACAAGAACAATAAAATTTTTAGGTTTGAACATTGATGAGAAATTGTCATGTAATAAACATATTGAAAATATCAAGAAGAAAATATCTCCTCTTATTGGAATTTTGTACAAAATTAGGGACTTTATACCTTTGAAATTTTCAAAAAACTATATATTTCAGTCTCATTTATTCACATTTGCACTATCTCATTTCTATTTGGGGAACAGCAGGTAAATCTATAATAAAACCTCTGAAAACCTTACATAACAAAATAATAAGAAGCATTTATAAATTACCATATTTGGAACCAACATTGAACTTATATAAGCCAAAGCTTTTATTGGACTTGAATTTATTCTATAAACTCAAAAGTAGCTGCTTCATTCATTCTGTAAAAAATAATACAAAGAAATCAAATGCTATTCCAATTGGACATATTCACAATCATGCCACAAGACAAACCACATTTTTGTCACAAATTAAGATACAATACGATATATCATGATGGGATCATTATATATACTTCAATTCCAGAAAAAATAAATAAGTATTGTTCCATTACAGAATTCAAATATCAATTGAAATAAAATCTAATTAGTGGAATTTCATAGTTTACATTTTATTTCTATTACATGTTTCCAACATATACTTTCTATAACCAATTTCATTATTTGACTGCATTTCATTGGTATTTTTTTTTTCTAGATATAATATGTGTTCCTCGTAAAGTATGTTATTTCTGTTATTTTATTATACTTTGCAGTTAGTTATAGTCCCTAATTATAAGCATTCATTGTTTCTTGGGACAATAAACCGAATTGAATTGAAAAAAAAAATCATTGGAAGCTAGGCGGTTGTACAGTGAATGATTTCCTAATCGTAATAGAAAAACCTTCCAAAGTATACATCAACGACTTCGTGAAACAAAAAAAGTGAAGCGAAATTGAGGACCAGGAAGGCCAATTACATTAAGAATGGTAGAAGTACAAGAGAATGTGCTGCGCTGGCCATGATAGAAAAATTGCAAATACTTACTTTAAATGTAAGTAACGGGACGATTTGGAATATTCTGTCAGTGGCTTTTGCGCACATTATATCAAATCCCTCAGCTACTGACGCTTATTCTTTTTACCGATGAAGCGAGTTCCTCAAGAAATGCCATGAGGAATTTCTACAATAACCAAATTTGAACAAAATCCACATGAGGTGCTTGAAAAATGCTTTCAACATCAGTTTCCGTTGAACGTTTGGGTGGGAATTGTAGGTGACTTCCTGATTGGACCGGTATATCTACCAGAAAGACTTATCGGCGAGGTATACCACAACTTTTTGGAACAAACGCTACCTCAGTTTCTGGAGAATGTACCATTGGTTACAAGATATGCAATGTGGTTTATGCACAATGGTGCACCAGCGTATATTATCATATTGGCTCGAGAGTTTTTAGCAGTAATATACGGAGTTCGCTGGATTGGTCGAGGTGGACCTCACTTATGGTCTGCTCCATCACCGGACTCAAACCCCCCAGGAGTATTTCCTATGGGGTCACCTAAAGTTATTCGTTTATACTACCCCAGTGGAAGATGTGGAAGATTTGAGAAATCAGATCAGAAACGATCCTGTTGTTTTTGAAAGAGTTCGGGAGTCGATAAGGATAAGATTGGATTTTTGCAAAAGAGTTTTGACGTCAGTCGAAGAAGTTGAGAAATAAAAAATCGGCCATCAGCAAAGGAATGCATGCATATATATTTGACTTTTGTTCATTTCTGAAGATGGAGGCAGATTTTGGCCTTCAAAAATTTAGGATACTTAAATTTTACGGAGTAACTTGTCGAGGTAAACTTAAAAATTTGCCTTTTCTACACCTGCATAAAGTTCTCTATTTTAATTTTCATATTTTTCAGATTGAGGAAGGTGAAAAAAGGTCGATAAAAAACAATTTATTATGATGTTCTACATTTTTTCCACTCCTCTGGCAAGTATTGGGTTCTCGCGAGATTTTTTTTCATATCTTTTCATTGATGAACCTTGAGGTCTTAGTGATCCAAATATTTAGCTCAAATTGAGTTTTTTTAGTACGTACATATTTATAGATAAAAGGGAAATGTTGTTCACTTTCCTTCCAGCAATACCATTTAGTCATAACTAGGAGTTACGACTGAATGCTATAAATGTAAACTCAATTTCAATTCTAACTCTCCATTTTCTCAACTATACATCCACCAGACCAAGTGAATCACTCTGTATTCTACGCATCGATAATCTGCAAGGTTATATTTATTCATTGTTTATGAATTCCCTCAAAACCACGTTCGTATATTATTATTAATTTTTTATCGCATCCACGAGATTCTGATCAGAGTGATATCAATATTATGGCTAGACAGAAGATATGATGATGCTCATTTATTTTCTTTGTACTGTCAATAGATCGCAAGCACATGTTATGAGTAATCTGGAAACAATAATTTGACAACAGTTCTTATATCTTATATCGCACGTTGAAAGTTAGGACTTCGTTAATCCTTAGCTCGCACAGTTTTCAACTTCTGAGGGTTGTCGCTCGTGGGGGAGGGCGACAGCTGTTTAAAGGAAAAACAGAATTTCAAATAGAAATGCAAAAATTGTAAATTTTCACGGCTGCATGGTGGAAGAAGCTACTTTTCGGATTTTTTTAGCCGCGGTCCGATGCTTTTTATGCCTGTTTTTATATAGATTTCATCTTCTACTGCGGTAGCTATTATCAAAGGTGATTTGGTAACGGTCGCAGTGCCCAGTTGGTGCTCCCGTAGTTCCAAACGCATTTACTACGATGCTGAAGTCAAGCCAAGTCAAAAATGTTCATGATGCTTTAGGATTAATTACAAAATATTGTGGAAGTGTGTTTTATGTGGGGCCCTGCTATGGGCTTATGCCTCTTCAGGGTTAAACGATGCTCGTATTTGACTCTGGTTTTATATTATTATTAGTGGACGTAGCCTGGCTTGTCGTAATTCGATTACCTGACCTTTTTTGCGTACCTCTAAGGTCAGGTAGCCAGATTTTATAGATGCTCATTGTTTCTTCTTTTCTATTGAAATTATCCCTATGTTTTCGTAATTTCTTTTTCCTCTCTGTATACACTTGGATAGAAATTTTGGTTTATCGAGTATTACTGCATCTTCCAATGGGATAATGTGATTACCTTCTTTGTTGAGAGCATGTTCGGCTTCAGCTGATTTGTAGGTTTGTACGAATCGATAATGTCTCTTGTGTTCAGAGCTGAGCGTCCCAGGACATCAAAAACCGATGAAAATGAATGAAGTGAAGAAAAATGTTATGGAAAATCTTGAACCCACTATAAGAGAAGCTGCTGAGGATGTCATACCTCAGGATATCATGCCTCGACCACCGTATTCATCATATTTGACCCCATGCGACTTTTTCCTGTTCCCTATAATGGAAACACCCATGAAAGAACGGCGCTTTGAGACGATTGAGGAGATCTGTAGAGTAGGGAGGGTGATTGTAAGCCCATAGCACTTAGACCATATGTGACCCATTGTACATTCTCCCGAGTTGTTGTCCTCCTAGGTCATCATCCATCCTGTCATTTTCAGGAAGGTGGACAGGTCACTAGAGGAGACATCTCCTTTATATCGGCAGGTGTAGGCCAAGACTCACCGAACACACACTCTCTTATTGACGATAACTCCGGACACTCACATAAGACATGCTTGACAGCTTCATCTTCCTGTTCACACATCCTGCATAATGGTGTGTCCACTAGCCCCATAATATGGAGGTATTTCCTTAGTTGACAGTGGCCAGTCAGAAATCCTACTGTTTTCTGGTCATCGCCAGATATTTCTTCGGCGCCAGCTTCTCAGGGTGATCCTGGCAAGCCTGCATCCTTTGATCTTTTTAGGGATTGAGCATGGGTGTGACGTTTGGCTAGTTCCGCAATTGCTGAAGTCATCAGGCCGTAGGTGTCACTGAATCCTAAAATTCTTAGCCCCGCCGCTTCCTTGGCTAAAGAGTCGGCAATGCGATTACCTTCACTCCTGTCGTGCCCTTCAGTCCACCTCAGGATAATGTTATTCAAATTCAAAGTTAAATTCATCGCATCCATATCCTGTTAACAAGAAATAAATTGGATTAGTCGAAGTTCACAAATTAAATTGTGTCTGATGAATATGTTCAATTAAAATAACAAACATAAATAATGGTTGAAAAAAAAGATTACATGCAACATCGAGTCAAAAACCAAATTTGATTTGGGTATTTCAGTGATGCATACTTCACCGCATGTGAAAAAGCACAAGATCATCACAAAGATAAAGCAAAAAATGGAGACGCATGAACAGGTCAGTACTGAAATTCACCACAAAAAAGTTTGAATTCACGGAGGAAGTAAAAGCATTCTTCGACCAGTACTTTCTTTAATTTGCATTTGAAGATATCTGGAAGTCTGCTCTCTCAATTCAAGGAGCAGAATGTTGAATAGACATATTCCAGTATATACTGGAGCTTTTTCTGCATGTAGTGTCAAATTTTCTTCGTTGAGATATTTCTTTGGTTTCTGGTGTCATACATGTGAATATCGCAATGCCTTCTAAAGCTGTTTAGGTTCTTGAAAATGTGAGTCAAAAGTTTTTATATATGAATAGAGGGCACCGTGAGAATTTCATTACTTAGTGGCACTCTAGTACTAGCCCTGAGGTAACACGTCGTCTATTCAAGGATAAAGTCTACTTTCAGTAAAGATTGTTATGTTTTTGACAGAAATTCCTTTGCTGGTCATTTCTTTTATAGCGATTGAGATACCAGCCAGTTTTGTTGGAACCCCTTGGTATTTCTTCCCATTCCCCGTCCTGGCTCCATATCCTGAGCCTTCCTTGGTTTTTGAGCCATCTGCATATAAGCGTTTTGCATTTGTAGCATCTGACTCTGTGTTCTGTTTCATTTGTAGGGTTTCTTAAACACAAACCTGGGTTCAATTGCATCACTGGCCCCGTCATAGGCTTAGCCTCAATTGACCCATTTTACTTTGAGGTTTACACCAGCTGTGCACAATCGTAACATGACCATTAACGCAATATCCTCAACGTACAGGTCCAGAAGGGTCAGACCAGTAATTATTTCCATTGCGGCAGTATGTGCAGGGCTCCAACCTAGGTCCTCTTTTGTTTTTATTGTTTATTAATGACTTATGTGAAAGTTCATCTTGTGATTGGTTATGCTTCGTTGATGACTTGAAATTAGTGGGTGATTGTGTAAATCTTCTATCTCAATTAGAATTTCATGTTGCTTGGTGTAGCAACAATGAATTGAAACTCAATGTGGAGAAATGTAACGTAGTGAGTTATAGTCGAAAAAAAAGGGTTTATGCATTCCCGTATGTAATACAGGATTCAGATCTGCTGAGATGTAATGAGATCAAAGACCTAGGGGTAATATTCGATCATAAATTAACATTTGGTAGACATATTTCACAAGAAGTTTCAAAATCTTTCAGAGCTTATGGTTTCATTGTTAGAAATTGCAGAAACTTTCATAATATTAAAGCCATGAAGCCGTTGCATTTCACCTACGTACGTTCGAAGGTAGAATTTGCAAGTCTCGTCTGGAGTCCATTCTACGAGATTCATAACATAGCCATTGAAAGAGTTCAAAGAAAATTTTGTAAATTTCTAATTTTCAGAATAGATGCTTCTTACCCTGAGAGAGGTATCAGTACCTAATGATGTAATATATGAACGTTTGGAACTTTTTAGTTTAGAGCATCGTAGAAAATGTGCGTCGCTCATATTTTCATTCAAGTTAGTGAATGAGAGAGTTGACTGTCCTAAAATTCTTGAACAAATTAACTTCAATGTGTTGTTCTCATGGCTCCTGTGGTGTTTGAACGAACCAATCGCAGTATTTGATATAACTTTTGGAAGGCCGTTGCTTGTAAAACTTTCGGTCCCCATGCAATGGCTTCGAACGTTAACATAGGTCCTATTATTGCATGACCACACGGGTTGAAAGACCCCATGTGCATCCCATTTTCCTTCGACATTACTCCTAAGCCATATGCTCTTTTTGCTCTACTCTGTAGGTGGAGTTCCACGTTAGCTTTCTTTCGACGGTAGTACCAAGGTATTTCACCTCTTCAGAGAAATTTAATTTGCTTTTGAAGATTTCAGGTTTCAATCCTGCTTAATTTCTTTTCCTGGTGAAAAGGACCATCTCAATGTTGGGGAGATAAAGATTGAATTGCTGAGAGAGCTCAAGGACATACCAAATAGTGCATTTCAGAACTGCTTCGAAGATTGGAAAAAAGGCTGGAACAAGTGTATTTTATCTGTTTTATACTACTTTGAAGGAGACCAAACAGAAACTGATGAATAAATAAATATTTTTGGAGAAAAATGAAAATTCACCTTATTTTTTGAAAAGACATGGTATTTTTTTACCGACTAGTCAGACATTTCATTCTTCCAAAGATTATTGTTGCTTCGTCTAAGCTCCACATGCCAAGGCAAGAATAATCACGGCATGATAAATGGACGCACAATATTTTTAGACGTGTTGCGTGCCGAGTTCTAATTGAATTAGTGTAATTACCATAATGTTGATTGAAAAAAAATGTGTTTATGGAGTTGTTGAAATCAAATAATTATGGTAAAAAATAATAAACTTCGATTCTTTTGAACATTGTACTCCTGATGACGCGAAAACAAAATACTTGTAAATAATACCAGTAAATGATGGGTGAAACAAATGTTGCGCAATAAGTGAATTTATACGTATTCATTATACAGGGAGCTCAGAAATATCTTCAAAATAAAAAAAAACATATATAGTTCAAAATGGTGACAACTGAAAATCAACTAATTGACTTTGAAATATTCCTATGACTATATGATTATGTTTAGAGTCTCATGTTACTTATTTTTCAAAATTGATATACTGAATCAACCTTACAAACAAAATTTTTGAACAGTGTGATAAACAAGACATTGCTCAATGCATATACAACATTAGTTGTTTATACAATAATAAATATTTATTCTACTGTGTCGTGGTATATACTGTACGATAGAGAAATTTATGCCCTATACATTGATGCTGATTTCAATTTATTTCCCCTTTTCAGCTTGTTACTACATGATGTAGTAACGTTTAACGATTTTCTCCACGAGTTCAAATTGAACCAAAGAGCTACCGAAACATTGGCATTTAAAGTGTTATTGAAGGCGCTGTTCGACGTTGGTAGCGAAATTTCGTTCCGGGGATTTCAGCCTCCAGAACGAAGATCTGAGGACCCTGATGGAGGGGTGGAGGCTGACCCATCACAAATGATGCGTGGGACGGCAGAAGAACTGTGTCTCAGCTTTCATGCGGTTTTTGATAGTTTAAAACATATTGGAAAGATCAAAAAGCTCGAGAAGTCGGTGCGCAACCAAAACTATTATATTTTGATCGAATTGTCACTTGTGATGAAAAGTTGATCCTTTACGACAACATGAGACATCCAGGACGGCGATTGGACAACAATGAGCCACCCAGATACTTTCCAAAGACAGATATTCACAGCGGCGGCTTGTCAAAGGAGGCAAGGGAAGCTTAGCCTCCCCATAAAATTTAAGGTTATTCATCGCAATAAATTAAAAGATATTGACAAATAATTATGATTATTTCATTTCTGAAAATGCTTGAGCATCATTACTTTACCATTAATTTTTAATATAAATACATAAGATGCCCGAAAAAACACTATCACTCACTACGTAGTACGTACCACACTGTAGCCTGCATCAACAAAACTCAAACGCACCGCCCTAGAACGAAAAACGAATAAACTATCAACCCGAAATAATAAATGCCATACGTTGCAAGGAAGCCAAGCCTCCGACCGCTTTAGAAAACACAGGCTCCACGAGACCGATCCAACCAGCGACATACGTCCCGATTTGTAATTTCAGTTGCAGAAATTATAGCATCAGAGGAGGCTAGCCTCCAGTTGGTCTCCGTTAGTGTACGACTGCGTTTGTTTTTCATTTGAATATTCGGACGGAATGCCGTGACGGACCAGGACTGAAAAATATTAAGGTGAATCGTTTTAGTGTTTCTTGATAATATTTGTTATTTGTGTATAAAACAGGCAGTATTATATTATAGCAGTGCTTTTTGGTGAAATTTTTAATGTTTGGGAAAGAAAGTTTTTGGCTAGTAAAGGAGCTGAGAGAGTTCCAAATCAAGACACCGTGTTATTTGTTATGGAGGTTCATTCTGGCATTTCGGATCATGCGACCAATCAGAGCGCTCCAAATTGTCACGTGACCCAGACGCATCGTCGCGAGTACACCACCCTAGCGCCACCTATGAGTCACTAGCTGAACTAT
>WOGM01000685.1:0-11672 GCA_015342125.1 Leptinotarsa haldemani | reverse complement strand
CAGATTAATTTATATATTCGGCTGTTGATATGTTTGCACCTTCTCCCGGGTTTGTCAAACTTGTCAAATGTGCGGCTCTTGCAATCACTTTCTTTTTTTTGTTATTGACATGGCTGTTGAAATTTAGTCTGGAATCAAGCATAACACCTAGGTAATCAACTGTCGATTGTTGGAGAAGTTGCGGAATTTCGATGATAAAATATGATGAACTGAGACTTAGATGGGTTTGGCTGGAGCCTCTATTTATTGAACCAGTTACAAATTTATTTTATTTTTTCAATTTTCAACTTCTATGTTCAATATAAAGAAACCTCTTTCTGATTTGGGTAAACACAAAAAATAATGTAATTCATCAATAAATTTTCTTTTCATTAATTCTTCGATCAATTGAATGCCTTGAATAGAGGTTAAGAGAGGAAATGGTGGTACATTTTATAAACAGTAGAACTGCAATTATCTGAATAAAATGGGACCAACCCTACTTCATATCGGGATAATTGGATTTGACAAAAAAGTCATTTCAAAGAAAAACATCTCAAAAAAATTCAAGCAACTGAAAAAGTGATTTCAAACATCATTTTATTACCGAAAGGTAGAGTATTTTGAGGACAATTGGAGTTCTCGATTGTTTGACATATTTGGTCCAGTATCATCAAGCATGCAGTGGCTTTCAAGCTGATATTTTGCCAAATGTGTTCAATATCCTGCATAAATGTATTTGATTTCTTACAATTCACAACATTAAATGTTTTAGCTTAAAGGAGACGGAATTTCTGTCAATGAAAATGATCTTGTTTGTACCACTATAATGAACTTTAATAATGAGCAACATCTCATGAGATGAGCAACATCTCTCTAAGGATATGAGACAACAGTGATGAGCAGATTTTCATTTTCTTTGCAGAAGCCAACTTCTAGGAAGTCTTTCGTTTGGAACTAAATTCACTGTAAATTTCTTTAACGCACTCAAGACGCTTAACAGAAGACTACAGTTTCAAATTGACACCCTTAACGAAATATTAAGGTATACAGTTATGTAAGGAATTAAAGAAGAAATACTTCAATAGATCGGGGATGGGCTTAGAATAACTATTGTACAGTGTACACTGTTCACTTGGCAGAGGACACCTGAACAAAATTGGGCTATATAACACAGACAGAACGAGTTTATGTTTTAAGTGAATATAAGGCCCTAGATCACACAGTTTATAGATAATCAAGAAGAATATGGCAAATATTCAAGCAAAGACCTGTAAAAACTAGTTCAGAAAAGAATGAAAGAAATGAAAAAGTAAACTTCAACACAAAAATTGAAAAAATGTTGTTGAACTAACTGTACAATTTTTATAAAAAAAAAAAGAAGATAGTGTTACTTGAAAGCGTTATGATTTTGATCAAGTATTTTCACCACATATCAAAAAGATATTCGGTTAAAAATTTCGAATTAACCAATAATCAAATCCTTTCTTGGTACAAGTTTCAATTTTAATTCCGCCAGTATCAGGAAATCAATGCATAGTATAAAACAAAGTCGCTTCCAGCATTTGTAGACTTTAGAAGGGTCTACAGAAAAGTCCGCAATGGTATATGTCTATTTCTTAGGGATAACCCACAATAACCAGTTTTTTATTAATAGCTCGTGTGTCTTTGAAAATCGTGTCGAAAGCCACGTTTTGCCCTACAGCACCATATTAGCGCGTGTTTATATGCATATTTAGTATCAGCATTTCTCCCAGGGCAGGTTGCTAGTAATTTTCTTTTTTGGTTAATGTAAAATGAATATGAAATTTTTAGATATTATTGAGTGAAAAACAGTAAATGAAGAACATATCAGTGTACGCTCATGAAATGCACAGTTGTTCGAGAAAACTTGAAATGAGATCCTTCTCCAACATTAAGGAAGCCATTGGTGTTTTTCTTCAAAACAATGATCTGTTACTTGGTGAAAATCAAAAACACTATTCGTGCTGATAATTATAAATTTTCACAATATAGACTCAATTTCTAACGAGTCAAATTCAGTTGAACGATTTCAGTTATCAATAAAAACTGCAAATATTTCAACTTGGTACATGTAAATTTTCTTTTTGACTTAATATCTAAAGGTGTATTCGGGTTTGTCATCGGGACAGTCTTAGAACAATGAAAAACAGTCGCTTAGTTGAACTTTAGAAAGTAATGGGAGAGTACTTTCCGAATAAACAGTAATGTAACTATTTTGAACCGTCCCAGTGGCAATTCCGAATATACCTTCATTTATTAATTTAATGTTGCCAACTTTCTAGAGATCGTTTTTAGTCTTTGTCAAATTTCTTTACACATAAATAAGACTCACCTGAATAGCATGAGCTCTGGCTCTGTGACGAGCCCCCATATCTCTGTAGCAAGAAGTTACAGCTCCAGAAACACTAAGATCTCTGTATTCCCTGTACATGTTGTGGGTGCCAGATCGGGAATCATACCGGAGCCAAATACCAAAGTTTTTGATTTTAATAGGTGATTTTTCGGGAATAGGTTTAACAGAAACGATCTCACCAGTGGCTTTCTTGAACTTTTTAAGCTGGCGAAGGAAATACCAGAAACGAGATTTTGCTACTATTGGGTCCGGAGCAAATATCCTCATTTTATATAAAGGAGTCGTTTTCTCCTTTTCTGTAGGCAACTTACGCCCGATAACTTCATATTCCTTCAACTGAAAACAGAAAAATTGTTTAGAAACAGATAGTAGTTATGACACTAAGCACACGTGTACGACCATGCAAAACAAGGTCAAAATTAAAACCTGATATCAAAAATTACTTATTTTCAATACTACAAACCTCAGTACTATTAGTTATTGAAAAAACAATATAATGACCTTAAAATTATTAAATTTACTAATGAAAACAGTTAACTAACCTCTCCCTTGGCTTTCATGGCTGCGGTGTTATAACGAAAGGAAGCGGAAACTTAGAAAAATTAAAGTGATATGCTCTGCAGTTCACTATTCACTTGTCATTTGTCATCTGTCATTCTGAGAATAGGGATATGTTCCGAAAGTACTCAAATTTGGGTTTGGTGGTAATAGAATTATCAGCATTCGAGTGAAGTGGAATGGAATATTGAGATTTGTTCGATTCGGTCATATAGTGCATTTGAAATATTAGCGCGGTTTCATTGACTGAAGTAACCATCAGAAATTTTACTTCGCATTTATGAGCTTGTCGTCACTTGTTTAAGTTTACGTCATTATCAGTGACAAGAGATATAACAGTTGCCAATAATAAACGGAACATTGTTATTGCTGTTATTTTTGAAATAACATTATGAAATATTGTATTTTTGCAAATTTCGATATTCCATGTTGTGAATTGTTACTCTGGTGGATAAGGTGGATGCATACACGTTTGATTAGTAATCAACAGTTAACAATCAATAAGTGACAATAGACTATATCGGATATGAAAATTATTTGGAGCACACGTATCTTTTCTGAGTTGGCTACTCTGTTTACTTCTCTACCGTTTCCTGCACTAAATATTAGAGAGTTATCGCTACTCCTCCTATCGCCTAAGGGTACTAATCGGAAAATGCACATAAAAAACGGAAATAATACCCAGAGTTGCCAACTCAGAATAATTCTGGTGCTACAAATAAAACTTTTAGCGATATGGACGATAAGATGAACAATGAGAGCGACATTATATAAAAACGTAAAAACGTCACGGCTGAAATCACGATCAAAGAACAAAATCTTGGCCTATGAGTCATGGTCGAATGGAACTTGACATACCAAACGCTTCGTCTGCTACTGTGACATATACATCATGAGTTGTATTTGCGTTGATTGCGAAGACGAAATATCAGTAACAAGTGACTTTCGTCTATAAGTGCGCAGTTTATATCTACCGTATCTAGAAAATAGCTTCAATGCGAACATACAATCGTCAATACCACGATTTCCACTTTTCTGAAAAATCTGCAGGCTGAGGCGCTCGCGTTCTAGTTCATAGTGACTATTTAGTCTAGTTTATGGTGACGTTTTTGCTACTTATTCCTTGCTAATCGAGTGTGCATAAATTCACTGAAAATGATAAAAATGTTCATGGGAGAAACTAGGAGAATTCATAAACCAGAACCATAAACTCACAAAATAATTTTTAATTCTAAAATTCAAATTCAGTGTCAGTAACGTCAAATCTGATGTCTTCAAGTACGCCCTCGTCTAAAGACGACTGTATTTCGCCATCGCCACCCCTCTATATAGTAACCCTGATAATACGAAGACTGAATATGTGTTCGTTGAGCGTTCGATTAGTTCGCTTCGCTCGACAAGAGTTCGATAATACATCTGCTCTATGTTCGGTATTTACGAGAGCGAGGAAAAAAACGTGATCAGTTAGCTTCGAGAACAACGTTGGAATAAGACATTTTTAAGTTGTCAGTTATCTAGTGATGGGTATAATCGAAATATTTTGGTAATCGAATTATAAATCACTCGCAATGCGCAGGAGAATCACTCAATAGACATTGTTAATTTACGCATTCATAGATACGGTCACTGTTCGTGGTAATATTATAAGTATAGAGTCGTGCAGTACATTCGTTTAATTTGTATCGATCAAAAATGAGATCGGGTCCAAAGAAAACTTCCCTCAGTTCGGGAACATTTTAATAAAATCGATGAAAAAAGTGTTAAGTGTAATATTTGCAATAAGAATTTGAAATTCTTTGGTAGTACTACCAATTTGAATTAACATTTTAAAACGTATTCATCCTACGCTTACGCTCTTAAATTATAAGTCAGCTTCGAATATGAGTATTGTTATTAGGGGTAACGAAAACGTGCGTGACACTCTTGACAGCGGGGAACAAGATCAAAATACAGGTACAGGGCCGTCTGCAGCGCGCGAATAAGGAAAATACCAGACCTTCAACATCATCCGGATTGTTTGCAAAAAGTGGACCTCCACCCGCTAAACGTCAAAGACAAATTGAACTATGTATTTGGTGTCACTAGTACAGAACTCGGTGAAAGTGACATAAAAAAATATAAATAAAGCGTTGGTAAGAATGATAACGAATGATTATCAACCCCTTTCCATTGTGGAAGAAGATAAAGTTTTTATAGAATATTCAAACTTGCCTCGACTACAGTACAAGTTGCAGCAGAACAACTTGAAGAATTAAAAAACTTTTGAATGTCACTAACAGTGTTTCTGTCACTACTGATATCCAGATGTCAGACAGCAATAGAGGTTACATCACGGTGACATGCCATTTACAATGATAAATTTCATTCCCACGTGTTATCAACAGAAGAAATAATTGGAAATCATTCAGCTGAACTCATTTCAACTATTCCTAGTGATATTTTCAATAGATGGAATATTTCAAATAAAATAATTACCATTGTTTCCGACAACGGATCAAATATAAAATGTGCAATCAACGATTTCCTACAAAAACATCACCCTCTCTGTGTTGCGCATACACTGAATTTGAGTGTCACTGATGCATTGAACAGTAACCCGAATTTTCAAGCTATTGTTAAAAAATGTGAAATAGTGGGCCATTTCAGCCATAGTGTTTTAGCGTGCAATAAACTGAAGCCAGTCCAAGAACAAATGAGATTTTCAGTTTTGAAGCGGAAATAAGACGTTTCCACCAGATGGAATTCCACCCTGATCATGTTAGAAAGACTAGTAAAAGTGGAGGACGCCCTTTCGATGACCATCATTAGCATTACTAAGGCAACAGAGTTCTTGGATGCTGATGAGTGGGCTGTTGTCGAAGATAGCAATTTTCTACTCAAGCCTTTAGAAGTTATGACAGCAACTTTATATGGAGACACATATCCAACGATTTCTATAGTTATTCCTCTTATAACTCTCTTGTAAACTGGAAATAAAAAACATATATTCGAGGAAGCATTCTGAGGAAGCATTTGATTGACACCATCGCTCGTCGTCTTGGAATTCTAGAATGCAACAAAATCATATCAAAAGCGACATTTTGTAGTACATAGTAATAGTACAATATGTAATACATATTAAAAATGTAACAATATCACTCAAGTTAGTAATATTTAAAAAAATAAATATATGTAGTGCTAGTTATATGAATATTAGCTTTTGCAAGCGTGATATGAGTATAAATATTTTTATTGAAAATTATAAACTTTTGGAAATATTCAGTGGTTTAATATTTTACATACTGTATTCATATTTCACAAAGAGTCCAATCTTACTTATATATAACATATAAGATATACAACAATGGAAAATGTTTCAAGGAAATAATGCACTTAATAAATTAAATATGTCATTTTATTCAATTCAGGCTGCAAATTCATAATACCACATGCTATTGTCACACATGCATTTAAATGTCCCAGAAAATGTTCATAAATATTCGAATGTGGCGATAATAGAGAAAATTCCCTAATTCTACTTATTACTCTTTCTATATGAATTCTCAGAGAAGAAATATTTCTACTTTCTCGTACTTCCCTTTCACTTAATTGTGCATTTGCAGACACATTCGCCGCTCTAATTAAGTTGACAGTTTTATCATTCACTATAAACGATGAGTGTTTAAATCCTCTATCGGCTAACACAGCTGAAGAAGGCGGAAGCTTATTCAAGTAACCGCAGTCTTCAAGTATAACTAAATCACTAGCTCGACCTCCCTAACTCTCAAAAATTAAATTTATTAAGCTATAGGGTGTAGACGATACCAAATATTTGATAGTATTCCAGTTTTTTACTGTGACCAAGTCATTGCCTGGTGTATAGGATTGGCTTTTCGATACTAATTTAAAAGCAATCAATGATTGATACAATGTTATCATATCTATAGCTGAAGGGTATAGGTAGGAACTGCAAAACTGAAACAGAATCAGGCCAAAAAATTTAATACATTTTTTCAAGAAAAGTATAATATCCCTCTCAAATATATGTTCATTATCACTAACGAACCTCACTAAATGATAAACATCATTTGTCAATCCTAAATAAAACCAGGGATGCATTTCAATAGCTACAATCTCTCGCTTTCTACTTAACTTTTTAAAAATCATTTGTTTTTCATTACTTTCGTTTGAGTCACTAAATACTTGAGATTCTTCTGAAGATGTACATAATAACTGAGAACAAGCGCTTCTATTTTCAGATATAGTAGTTTCCACTAACGATTCGTTTATATTTTAAACTTTAGTTCGTCTCCAAGAAAGTCCAAGTTCCTCACTTTCACTTTCTGTTGAACTTTGTGTTTCTGCCTTTATCAGCTGAGAAACATTTTATTACAACATCTATGTTGAAATTGCAAGCATTTAAAAATAAATGAGATACTATGCCACTTTTTATACGAGGAGGCTTCCGTCGTATTTTATAGGAAGAAAAGTCTATAGAATCTTCTTTTAACTGAAAGAAAACTATTATTAATATATGAACACTAAGAAACAATAATACTGCTTACACTAAAACGATCTTCACAACAGTATTTTACAGTTTTAACAACTTCAAGTCCTACTGCCTCAAACCAAGATTTTCTTCTAGTTGGATCTCTTAGAACAAAAATGAAACAAAGTACACCTTTTTGATAGTGAACTTCTGATAAATCCTGTAAATATTTGATGAAGATAAATATCACTCAAAATATAATTTTTTGTTGAATTAACGATATAAATAACCTCAAAATTAATAATCGACAAAGTGTAAACCAAAAAAGTAGTGTATATAGACAAATAAATAAAAAATATAAAGTTGTGACCAACACTTGTACCTAGTCTTAAATTAATGAAATCATAATAAAAATAAAAATGGACGTATTGACAGATTTGACACTATTGACATGATTTTTCTTCTTCTAGCATACTACTAACCTAAACTCCGATCTAGCATTCTAGTCGC
Source organism: Leptinotarsa haldemani (assembly GCA_015342125.1). NCBI lineage: Eukaryota > Metazoa > Arthropoda > Insecta > Coleoptera > Chrysomelidae > Leptinotarsa > Leptinotarsa haldemani. The sequence goes on along the minus strand of WOGM01000685.1, from coordinate 3,780 downwards.
TGGCTGTTACCAATATGTGAATTAGAAACAAATCCCTTTAAAAATTAAAACCCAACATTTGAAATATCCATTTGAATACTTTTCGAAGTGAAAACTCATGAATTGACCTCAACTTCATTCTGTTCAAACTTGCATTTGCTCTAATAACCCAAATTGAGGAACATTCCCCGTAATATCTCTTTTCATTTGTGGTCGTAGTATTGTTGTGTTATATTTGTTTATAACTTCTTGCTCAGTCTTGAATTGTCAAGTCTCTTCATTTTATTCGTGGTCTTGTTTTGAAATCAGCAAATTTCAACAATGGTAATAAATTATTGATTTATAAATAACCACAAATGAACATTTTTTTCAGGATTTGTCAACCATGCTCTCATCTATAAAAAGTGCACTCTCAGGGGAACAACTATGTATTCTAAAATTAATTTTTGAAAATGAAGATCAAATATTATTTAAGATCAAATGTTAGATCAAATATTAAAAAATGAAGATCAAGAATCGGAAATTATGAAATTGGAGATGAAAATAATGGAAGACTGTCTGGTAAAGGCTAGTTCATGTTGGAACGAATATCGCATAAAAAGTGCGATTTAAAATGGCGTCGTGTTTATCGTAAAAATGTTGAAAAAATTGAACTTTTTGCGATTTCAGCAAAATTTTATACGTCAACATACAATGAGGTTATATGTATTGCGATTTTATTTGACTCTCGTTTTCAAAGCCCATAAATCGAAATTGAATCCGAAATAGACGAATGTGCAATGTGTCAGGTTGTTCAAATTATATCAACTTTACCGTATACATAAAGCTTCATTGAGAAACCCCCGTCTTTATATTTTGAGAAATACTTTCAAAAACAGAAGAAAATATAGAGAATTTCACAACCTTGTGGCTGAAATGAGAATTAGCGATCCAGAGAATTATTTCAACTATTTAAGGCTGACTCTCTCATTATTCTATAGTTTATTGAATTTGGTTGGCCCTTCATTAGAGAAGACTAATTTTGCAAAATAACCCCTCGCTCCTGCACTCAAGTTCAGATAAGTGGTTTGAAGACAAGCTCCTATTAAACAAAACTTTAGAAAATTGTTAGTCCTTTTTTCTGATATGACGGGGTCTGGTCTTAAATGTCGTAATTCGTATGAGTCGTATGTCATCATTCAGGTTCATGTAATAAAATTTAAAATTCAACAGCAACATCCCTAGATATTGCCCGCTTTAACATGTACAGAGTATTTTGACAATTGGGGCAAATTTGCGGAACCGCAAAAATATTATCGCAATCGTTCTAATATGAACTCACCTTAAGTTGGCGTTTTTCATTAAGCATTTGAAAAAATTGTCGATTTTTTTTAGTGCTCAGCAAACTACAAAGCACTGTTGGCACAAAAACTGCTCGCCGTTAGAAGTTTTATTTTTTACATCACAGAGAAGTTTCTTTCTAACCTTTATGGAACTTATGAGTAAAAATTTCTAAGGTTAGCAAATGAGGATATGAATGTACTCAAAAAGTGGAAGATCAATAAAAATGACTACTATAATATATACAAAAATTTGATGACAAAATTGAATAAATCTGCTCATTCGTTTTTTTGACACAGAGGGTATATTTATTATTGTGACAAACCGAATATCCAAGCGTCATTAATTAAAATAATTAAAATATGTAGGCATGAAGAACTGTTAAATTGATCAATTAACGCAAGACGACTCGCGAGAACAATTAATATCAATTAAGCGAAATTACCGATGCGTTCTGTCCATCGCGAAAGATAAAGAGTTGGCGGTATCCCTCTGATATTCATAAAACTGTCATCAGTAATTTATTATAGAAAAATAATGAGGGCATATGGTAACTAAAACAAAGGGGATCTAACAGCTGCAAATTGCACGTGTCTTGTTATCGCCTATTATTCTGGATATAAATACGCGAGAAAATTTACATAAAATCAGTCTAGTTTGACCAGTCCAGATGAAACTATCTCCGTCAGTGAACAGTTTACGCGAANAGTGATCTCCGTCAGTGATAGTGTTAATAGTAAAAATGTAGCAGTCTAGTTTGACCAGTCCAGATGAAACTATCTCCGTCAGTGAACAGTTTACGCGAAGTTATTCGGGAATAATAATCAGTGCAGTTTGATTCATCGAAGTGTATGTACCGCGGCCAGTGAAATTAATTATTAAAAATGTTAACAGTCTAGTTTTGAATCGTCGAAATAAAGTACTCTACTCTACTCTACTCTACTCTACTTCCCGGAATATATGCATGATCCCGTACCACAAACTTCATCTAATTCCAGTTCTCTGCCGACGAAACATTTTCTCGCAAAAAATAAGTGGGTATTTATTTTTTCGTTCCGGATTAATATTCGAAACGGCGTCTCCTCCACGTTGAGATCATGTCGGAGATTAAAATGTGGAAATCGTCGACTTTCTTTTGAATAATTTATGTGTTTCGCAGTAAAGGCGTTCGAAATGGGAGTGAATTTTTGCCGTTACGTAAAAGTCAGAGAAGTGTCATCTTCCATTTGTTACGTGTGCCGCGAGGAAAAATATATTCCCATTGCTTTTGCGAAATTTCTATTGTTGTTTGTGGAGCAAACAAACTTGAATATTCTCTATAACGTGACTTCCATTCGTTGGAGTTACATTCGAGTTCAAGTTTCAATAAATAACGGATGACACGTTTAAAAAGTACGTAGTTCAATATTCACTATTTTACAGTGTATTTCTTTAATGTCCCCCCTTTTATTTCTTGAATGAGTCAATTCAAAAAATTGAAATTTGGAATGATTAAAACAATGCATGTTCAATGCAACGAATGCTGTTCACACAGTATTTTGAATCGGGTTACATTGAAAACGAACACAGATGTTATTCAAGGTACTTCAATCTTTTGTGTACTAGTATTATACACTCATAAAACAATATCGAAAATTTGTACATTTCATGAGATATTTCTGTCACGCCAATTTTCTAGACAAATATCTTAAGAGTGTAACAGCAGGGTTTATGACTAAGGATAATTAGGCACGCTCTCAGAACTCAAGGGTGTTTGAATAGAAATGAGTTTACGTTGGAGATGGATGATAAACCGAAAACGACTTCTTACTTGACCACTGACCAGAGCGGTCGCATTTATCACTTGTAAATATTCTTCCCTTCGTCGTTGCAACTCATAACTGTTTGTTATTTGGTGTTTCAGTTCATGAAATAAATATTATATATTTGTTCGGCGTCGTGTGTATTTAATAAATTCACCCATCACCTAATCACACTCAACAGAGATTTTTTTCAATATTTCCAACCCATATTCCCATATTTTCATCATTTCTTCATTCAGTTCATCATCTCATCCAATTTTTGAACGCCAAATGTCCTGAAGAAGAAGTATTTAGGAAGCCAAAAGGATCAAAGATTGACATGACTGTTTTAGTACTTCCCTTTTTGTTACGTTTTTGACAAGTAACATTTTGAGGTCTTTAGAGTCCCACTTTATTGAAAAGGAAAAAACATCTTGATGTTAGTTCCAAAATAGTCCTAAAATTCTCGTAGTGGGTAAAGGCAACTCCTTTCCTAGGTTCAAATCTTTTTCTCTTGGATTTCGAAGCTCTTATTGTATGTACTTCAAAACATTTCTGGAATTACTAGAATAGTTTCGTATGACAAAATCTCCTCGACTATATGAACTTCGATCACATCCGATGATATTTTCCTCGCTTCTTCAAGTGTATCTACACTATCAAGTGGAAATTCTGCCTCAAATTCCGCAGCATTTCTTCT
>WOGM01000684.1:0-11651 GCA_015342125.1 Leptinotarsa haldemani | reverse complement strand
AGAATCTTTGTATATAGACTAACCTATATACAAAGGTAGAATACATATTCTTTGAGATATGGAGCTACAAAAACACATGCTTTACTGACAAAACTTTTGGTAAAATCTAATACTATGAAATCAAAACCCAAACACTATGTTTATGAATTGAATGGGCTCATTTAACAATTTTTTTTATTTCATTTTTTGAAAGTTTATGTTTCAAATAGTACATCTGCAAAAAATCTGAAATTTTATTCTTCATCTTCCCCCTCAAATTAATAGTTGAATGTGGTCAAGCTTGATGTCACATCAATCGACTTGGTGTCAAGGGAGTGCTGGCGGCGATCGCGATTGCAGCGATTCATAATCTCCAACTATATGCTGTCTTGCTCAGTTGTTAATTGACATAAAAACCGGAAAATTTTGTGGAATATTTGGGAGATGAGTCACTTTCATAATATATAATTTTCAATAAAAATCTAAATTAGCCTGAATGAGCCCATTGTTTTTCCATCATTTTTGTGCAAATTTTTTTGGTTCATTAATTTGTCAGAAAATTTCGAAGGTTTAGTGTTTTCCATACTGTTATGTTAAAACCTGTTATGTTATGTTATGTTATGTTAAAAATCTCAAATATATGTTCACTAGCTTTTACTCGTGGCTTCGCTCGCATTTATGCCATTAAATAAATGTCAGTAGAATAAAAATGAATCAGTATGAGAACTATATTTTAATGCTTGGCTGAGATGATCAATTTTTCAAAATTATTACGATACGATGAACTTTCGAAAATTTGAAATATGCTTTATTGAATGAATTGCAACAACAAATGTTAAAATATATTTCACTGTAACGAAAATAACCTAACCTAACCAAAAAATAAAAATGACAGAAGAAAATAACAATAAATATATAAAAATTTTAAACAGCTGAAACAATTTTTATATCTTACATAAAAAATAATGTTTTTTTAATATAAAGTATCCTATGTTACTTCTAATACCTCCAAGAACATATGTACAAAATTTCATGATGATCGGTTGAGTAGCTTTCGCGTGAAACCGTAAAAAACAAACTTACATTCCCATTTATAATATTAAGTAGGGATAGGGTTAGTAGGGATTTGTGATACTCACCTCTTATCAAGTAAATCTGAAACATATTTTCTTTGCAGCCGGGCCTTACCTCCGCCTCCAGCCCATCATGCCAGCGCCAGGCCTGTACTAGCCAGTCATGCCAGTCACCCGCTACCGGCCCATTTGCAGTTTCCGTCGCACGCCCAAGTTGCTGCAGCCTCTTACGGCTTTGCTCCATTGAGTCCAGCAAAGAGTCACCAATACCAGCCGGCGAGTCTTTGGTTCGCCGAATAAAAAATAATTTACGTGTTAGTTTATGTTGTTTCCGTACATCCGTACGGTTATTTGTAATGAGTAATGTTTTAGTTGCAATGATTAGTTTTATATGTTCGGATATTAAGTAGGTGTTGTGTTGACGACTGGAGGACACCCGGAAGTAGAGCTTTTCTGATTACGGATTGGTGAGTTGTATACATTTTTGGAAGAAAAGAATCTCTGATATTCACTTCTAAAAATATGATTATTCAAGGTTGGATGAAAATATGAAAGATCGTGCATAAAGTATAAACATTCATTAACTCATAAATGTAGAATACAGTCTTCAGATTTGAAAAGTAATGTTTATAACAAATTTTCAACAATCTCAAAATTTGAATGTCATCTGTATTTAGGTATGGATAATTTGTATATATCCAATTCTTGAAAAAAAGTTTTCTCAAACTACAAATTCTGCATTTTTCATTGCTTGATTTTTGTTTATGCAAAAATTGTTTTTTTCAGGTTTTGATGAAATTACATTGAAAAAATGTGATTTTGAATATTGAAATTATTGATTGCTAATAAAATTTAAAAGATAGGTAATTGTAGTCTCCCCAACTAAAAACAAATTGAGGGTTTGTCGACTTTATGCATTAGATCATTCATTTATTTACCATGTTCTTGTTTTTTTCTTACGAAAATGTTTACAAAAACACAGGAACACTCTACTACGGAACGCGTGGCTTGGTATATTTATCAAATTTTAGGTTGAACAATTTTGAATCAGTCATAATATTGCATATGTAACCTAATTTTTTGTGTCCGTTTTAAATTTGAGCAAAGTTGCCTATTATTTTAATGCAATATTATTCACATACACCTTAGTTTATGTGCAATTTTTTGTTTTGTACATAACCTTTCTGTACTAACGGGGTGTTAGCTGTACCTTTTTTTTTTCGAAGATAATGATTTATCTTACCGTATTAATCTGTGTTATGTCTATTATTATTTTTAGCAAACTTTATAGTCTTTTGAAAAGAAGTTTTAGTACATTTAGTATTGGGTATGTTTTGATTTTCTTTAAGTTTCTCTAACAGATGTGTTTTTAAGTGTGTAGTTATTTTCTGTAAATATTAGGTAGATGTTTGAGCGAATGAAAATCGCTTCTTTGAAGCTTTCCGCAGGAACAATATATTAATTTTCTTTAATTTATTACCCTGCAAAGTCAGATATTTCTATACTGCCTTCATATCAAAAGTATAATTAGCTTTTAGCAGAAGAAGAATAGTGATAATAGTTACAACAATTGATGAAGTAAGGAGATCAATCCTCCCGCAATGGGGCAATTTTGAAAACTGTAATTTATATTCATTATATCAAAATGGAAAGCTTGATATTTTTATGAAAGGAAGTATGAGGCAATGGTACGATTTGAATCCATGCAAAGAAACATGTTTAATTTCGACTTCATAAAAATATTTGGCGATCCTTCAATGTATTGTTTTTTAATAATTGTGGCTTATTTTTTTTAGGTTAAGAATCCTGTGACACTATATGTAAAAGCAAACGTTTCTCCCATAATTGGTGGGCAACAAGTTGAATTTTGTTGTATATTGATTTTATAATGTTCTTGATTAATGTGTATAGATTTTTTCTCTGGTCAAGGATTAGAGATTGCTTATGTTGATATTTAATAGTATAGGCTTGTTTTAAAGCTTGAAACTATTTTTATTTGTAATTGATTCAGTTCGTCTCTTTAACGAATCAGTCAGTCAGTTGTTAATGTTGATTTATTTTCTGAGATGGAGGAAAGGGGATAAGCGAGAGCGTAAGATAGTCACTGCAAATCTGTTGAATTATTGTTCACTTTCGGTGAATTTTTACTTGTTTATAAGTATTTACAAATTGTTACAAGTACGTCTTCAACTATATTTGAACTCGATATTTATTTTTTGTTGAAAAGCAAAATCTTTGAAAAAACTATGTTGATTTTAAAGTATCTAAAGTAAAATAATTTCTGTATATAGTAATTTAATTATACTTCAACTTTTATTTGCATTTAAAATTTTTGTTTGAATTTAATTCAAAGATATCTGATAAAATAGATATTTACCTACAAATTAAATAACAGTTGTTTTCAACTTGTAAATGAAAAATTATACTTTTGTGTAGCTTGAAAGTCGCTGCTTAGTTAAATTTTTATTTGAAATCAATTCAGTCAAAGATATCTGATGAAATAGTCAAAGAGTCGGTAACTAGATACTCATGACTTGTTATCGACAAATATATCAATAACTATTGTAGTTTTGAACTTGACACTATTCAGTTGAATTCTTATTTGCAAATAATTCAAATCAGCCGTCTGCGACTTGTTATGGACTTGAGTCAATAATTATTTGACTTTGAGAAACTCCCAACTACTCATTTTTTGATTGAATTTTTATCTAAAAGTTATTGATTCAAAGATATCTGATAAAATAGTAAAATTTTGATATTTCAAGTTGACAATCAGCAGTCACGTATGACTTGTTTTGGATTTTAATTTTGCAGTTGGATATTTAGTTAAATTCTTATGTGAAAGTAATCCTGTCTGAAATAGTCAAATTTCAACTTGTCAGGTTAGTAATCAGGTATTTATGACCCGTTTCGTAAGTCAGCTTTTTTTTAGTTTTGTACTTGCAGAAGGCTATTTAGTTATTTGAGAGTAACTCGTTTTAAAATATTTGATGAAATGGTCGAATAATGACTCATAACTCGTAATTTATTATTCTGTTGAATACTAGCTTCAGTTGAAATTTGCCGAAATTTTGATCAAGTATCAAGTGACAAAGTAAGTTTGCTGGTGACTGTCACGTTTTGCTTTGAACATTTGTTGAATACATTACAATTAATTTTTTCCTATATAGGCGCGAGTCGGCTCAACAAAGGTCTCGCTCTTTTTTGGCAGATCTGGGAAAATATATCCACCGGATTCGCGCTTCAAAATGAATTGTATGTTGTGTTCCGTTCTGCATCTCAGGCTACTTACATGTACATAGGAAATGGTGAAAAAAAATAACTAACGGAGTGTTCAAGTAGGCTAGTTGGAGTGTGCCTCAAGGTTCCTCCAGCTGCCGTTTGGGGTTTGGGTAGTTTTTTAATGTGCGAATATAAAATCTAGCGTTTTGAAATATTTGATGTGCCTGTAAATGTAATAATCTTTCGTACACTCTATGTTTGACGTAACAAAAAAACTCTGCACTTTTCGTCTTTGAATGTTTTTCAAGAGGGATTTTTGCGTCACTAGAGTCGTGGAATATATAGTTGTGATATTGAACAGAAATGATCATTTTTATTGTATATATTACATACTACGTAATGCCTAAAATGTGGAATAATTGTCGATTATTTAACACCAATGTTCAAGTATATTTTTACATGTTAGTATTTAAATTAGAATCGATGCTCCAAACTTGGATTTCGAAGTAAAGCTTATTCGATGTCTCTGACTGGAATGCTGCTTCAAGTGAAAGTATGTAGATTTTATTTTTAACTATGATCTGTTATTTATTTTTGGTTGGGTACGATTTTTTGTTTAAGTCTGTGGCATGAAAGCTTGTGAATGAAAGAATGTTCATTCAAGTAAATAGTTTTTTCTTTCATTGAATTTCGTTTTCGATTTAATTACTTTGTGATTTTTTTTTATTATCAAGAATTTGAATTTGATCCAAACTTTTGTAGCATATTTTCGTAATTTTGGCTCAAATAGACTGATGAAAGACCATTGTACTGTTCTAATGAAAAATTACATATAGTATGTCTGGAACCACATGGAAAACTATTTTATTAGTGATTGTAGGGAAAAAACATTCTTCATGAAACATTTTTTAAGGACTTGAATCTAAAATACATCCGATGATTATCAAATTATTTCAGTCGTATACAAGGTTTGTCAAAATATGAATTCTGCTCAAGGGTCCAGTATCTTCTTTTAACAATATACAATTTATTTACTTTTTTTACTCCTACAAATACAATATTGAATTTCATTAATTAACAATAAAAAATCATGTTTCATTTTTCATCAATTTCTCTGTGAATGAATTTTAATTTTGTTAGTTTTTTGTTTTCAACCTAGTACAATAATTACAATTAAATTTTGTGAATTGCAATTTGGATGGTTTGTCAACATCAGTATGTTACAGGACTTGTTTTCATGAACATGAAAAGTACGGTTTGACTATTCTATGGTCTATCAATACTTTCACTATTACCCAAGAACGACGTCTCCTAAAAAGAAATAATTTCTTTCGCCTCAAAATGTAAACTAACGTCTTACAAAAATATTGACAATTTAGCAGAATACTAAGAAACAGTACATGATTCTTCATACTTGAAAATTTTAGGAAGTGCCAAAAACTTTATTGTAAAATTATACATATTTTTTTAAGAAGCAGTCAGCGGGAGAGGGGCTAATATTTTTAATTATTTTGATGTTGAATTGATGAAAATTTTGAAATTGGTGTGAAGAATTAACAAAATTTCCAAAAAGTTTCAATTAGATAGAAGGTATTTCAAACCTTGAACTCGTAGATAGAGAGTTAGATATATGGTAGATGTAACAAAATATTTTTGGATTGTGTAGAATAGTATTTGGGTAATTGAATATTATAATACAAATAATAATCAGGTGTTTTCTCGCTATTTCTAGGGATTCTCTTAAAAAGAAGCTGTCCAAGTATTTGAATAATATTATAAAACTGCATGTTGATGTACAGTCTTTTTAATATGTTAGTTCTGTTGCACACATTTTAACCCATTCAACAAATTTTGTACATATTTTTTTAATATCGTTTTTCTTGCTGTGATCATCAAAATTTTCTTTTGTATATAATTTCCTTCGATGGTGCTCCTATTTTTCTGGATGAATATTGATGTTGGTTCGAGATATTTCGAAAATATTGCGGTTGATCTATTTTTGTAATCCATTCAAATTCAGTCGTTCGGTCTGTTTGTGATGAGAAACTAAACATTCATTCGGCTAAATACGGAGACCCCTTGCTTTAACTAGTTTTTAAAATCTTATAACCGCCTTATTAAGACAAATATTAGTATTTTAGTCTCGAGGGTCTTTCGAGCATATATCATTTGGACCTTTAGCTCTAATTTCAGATAATGCACAGGGTTTCATATAGATGTTTAACGTGGAAAATAATAAACAGCGAATTAGCGTAGTTGCCAAAATTTATTATATTAACAAATTAGTTGTACATTATATTTCTTTGCTCTCCGATAGCCTTTACAGTAATGCGTGATTTTATTTGCTTTCACCTCAGTATTACACATAACATATAGCTTGCGCTGTTAAATAATTCCTTTTGTTGGGTTCGATACATTGAACGTGTTGATTCGTTTGTATATTCAACAGTTGCGTTTCTAAGTATTTCATTATTACTTTTGTTAATTACCTTTAGATCAATTCACATAAAAGTGTAGCGATTGACAGTTTTAAGAATAACGGTTTGTAAGCTAGTTATGGAACGTTATTTTGAATTTAGGTAACCACTTTACAGATGTTTTAGTCTCTTATTTCTTCATATTGCTGGAAGTTGGCCCTTCTCTGCTTTAATTTAAATGACTCTGACTTGTAAAAAATGTTCTTTCAAAGTTTGATTTTATGTTTCGCATATGTGAACAATGGAAACTTGCTATAACTGTTTTCTGTTGAATCTTTTTTTTTCACGTTCAGTGTGTCAACTCCATTTGTCATCGGTGTGGGTAACAATTAAAATGAATATTGCATAATTTTGAATCCAAATATCGTTCTTTTGCTTTCCTTGGCTCAATATTCTTAAAAATTCATTCGAAAACTGTTACAATCACTAAATCTGTATCATTAAATTTAAGAAGTAAATGCACCAAAATGGCAATGCATTTTGAACTTATTCAAACACTTTGTATGTTGAAATATCAAAATATTAAGCACAATAATAACGGAACTTTACCTCATAATGTTAAATGTAATTGTAGATCTCCCTTTGCCTCAAAATATCCGTACGATGGCAAAAATATGATTTTGTCTACTTGCACTTTGGATAATTCGTTTGTATATAAAATTGGGTTGGTCTTATATTTATATATTAGTTACCATATATAGAAAAGCGCTTATGAGGGTTGTAGTTAATTATGTTTTGCATTAATTAGATAAAGTTTTTTCTCATAGGTATCAAAATAATAGAATAAAATCATTATTCACTTCCAATATGAAAATGTAACAAATATTTAAGATTTTTACTATATGATCTAAAGGCTGCACTCAATAGAGTTTTGAATTTTCTGGGGATGTTTACACAATTTCAAGAAAACTTTGATCAGGTCTTCCAATTTGCTTCGGGTAAAATGTTTAAGAGGGAAGTACGATGGCCTCTTTGGTTTCTTGAGAAGAATTTCTCGTGTAAACTCTGCAAAAAATTCTGGTAGATGTAACTATTATATTATTAGTGTTACACAAGACTGGTGTAGAATCATGTCAATATTTTAGATGACTAGCGGTGTTAAACGCACCTCATTAAATGGTGATAGGCTATTTAGTAGTAACTAGTAATTGTATATTAACTGAAAATAACCATGGATTGTCAAATTTTTGTGTTTCTTGCCTGAACCAAGTGTAACTTTAATGGGTTTTTTTGCATCAGAAAAATACAAAACGATAGTACAAAAATATTTTGTTTGAGAGATTTGTAAATAAGGTATTTATTTATTATTGTATATAGTTTTAAATGTTTTTGATCAGATTAATTTCTTGACCGTTAATTCAGTCTTTAGAGGCCTTAGTAGTCATATGACTACACCATAAAAAATCTGTTTTTGTCCAAAATTACAGAAGTTTTGTAGGTTCCAATATAGATATAGACGGGTAGTTTTTATTGATGCAAAAATTGTTCGAAACAACATAAAAGAAATGGATTTAAAAAACAAACAATAATGATCAAATTCCGAAATTATCTAGTCGAATTTTTTGTGTCTCTAAGAACTGCTTGTAGCACGAACGGCACTTGAAAATGTCATTTTTTAAATTGAAATTGAATTTTTGTATATATTCCATTTGTTATAAACTTATTCGAGTGATAACATGGTGCAAAAAAGTTCATTAACTTTATTCCTTAGTATCTTGCAGAGAATAATTCTAATTATTTGATTATTGATAATAAAACCTTAAAAAAAACAGCTGTTTCATATAAGCAAATGTTATGTGTCAGCATTATGTAGGTATTTTCAAAAAATTTAAATGGCATATTTTCGGCATGTGATAGTGAAATTTAATCAAATTTTTCACAGTTTGCTATTCAGACAATCCCTTATCGAATTGACAAATGTTCCGCTTGAAATTAATTTAGTTAGAAGTTATGTTGAGATTTTTTCAAGTGAACTAGTATTTGTATTCATTTTTTTATGTTAATGATGGGCATTTTATCTAACGTTTTTCGTTACAGGTGTTGGAATTTTTCGAATAGCAACAAATAATTGTAGGTTTTTTTTGGGATATTTTGTTTAACACTTAACTTTACCACTTTAATTCATCTTTCGGGAAATTAGGTTGCAAATAAAACTAAGTTCCATTTCATAAAATTTCGCTATTACAAATTATAGGTTCATCTCCCGAATTTTAAAATTGAAATTTAAAACATAGAATTCCGGAACTGTGAAGTTCCGATCTATTTTATGAAGTAGAATTCAAATTGAGAATTTTTGACGTTAAATTGGAATTTCGAATTGTGTTGTTCAATTTTCTATTCTCAACTTGTTAGTCTAAACGTTTGGTTGATTTATAACATTTTATGAACAAACGGAACTTTAATGCGTCTGCAGCAGATTTAATATAGCATAATAACAATCGGTTATTTAATTTTTGTTGTAAAATTATCAACTATTTTAAAAATTGACGGTTTTTCAACACCATTTTCGTGAAAACAATTTTCAAACAAACATCAAGTCCTTTAAAATAAATTATTTTCATTTACAAATAGCATACCTTTGAATTTAAAGAAATTTAAAAGGTATAACAGTTTATCGAAAAGAAATGTTTGTCATTGTGATATTAAAATATTCTATATGGGGTATGAGAGTTAAAGTTAGAAATAGTATTCTGCGTACTAAATTTACCATGGTTATTTTGGTGGAAAAACACTTGCAACTGTTTGTAGGATTTTCTATACATCTCATATTTCACAATTTTCATTTACATTTTACAATTTATCTGGTGATGTACATAAACTTCAACAATGTTTGCGTCTAAATATTAATAATGATAATAGTAAATGGTAACTTCTTCTTACTGTGTTGATCTGTGGTCTACTCCTAACTATTTGTAAACATTAGCAGGGTACTACATAATTTCGTGTGATTGTTTGTGAACGTCCATATTTTCTGAATTTTGGTTATGATCCCCCAGATTCTGGATAATTCAGAAGAATATGTTCTAAATTTTTGACTGCACATATTGACTGCATCTGTAACCTGCCACTAAAACTGTTAGTTGGACCAAAACAATTTTGAACTGTACGGAAAATTTGGAAGGGTTGCCGTCTGTGGAAAAATGCAAAAACAGTTCATTTTTAGGATTTCAGGTCTTGAAAGAAATAATTTCGAATATTTATAATCACTTCGGGTTTTGCTTTAAGGCTTAGGAAAAATACTCAAAAAGTCTATTGGAATAAATATTTTTCCCTTCGTCCAGAAACATTTAACAAAATTCACAAAAATTGAAAAGTTGATATTTGAATTATTAATCTTGAAAATGTACAGGCTCTGGAACTGTCCACTCAGTTTTTATTTCAAACAGGTTTCATTAAAAGAGAAAACCATTTTTTGCAAATTCCACATACGCCAATCTTTTTTTCTCCCAATTTTTCGGCTAGATGTTTTCATGTTCGTACAAATCAGTTGTCGATGTTGTTCGAAAACTAGATACTAATTGTGATTTGGCCTGAAAAATAATATTTGTAAAACTTAATGTAATATAGACTATCTGCATGTATCATAGATTTATAATTGTCAAAGCTTGCATAGGGGTTTTATCAAATATTTTAGTATGTTTTTCTCTATATGAAATATGGATTAATGTTGCATTTTGTCGAGAATTAACCTATCACTTTACTGGTGCGAACATACAGGGGGTTCGTGATAGCAAAATACGAGCGTCGCTGTGTTTTTGCGGTAATAAAGCTTGTTCAAGGCTTATGTTGTTTTATTTTCCATCATATGAGACTTATGAGGGTGCTGCATATAGTGGCAAATGAACTGAAAAACATGTTTACAAAAGTTTTAAAAGTCCAGGGAATCGAGTTTTAAGACATAATGTTAAAAAATATTAGTAAAAAAAACTGTATACTTTTCATGGAGTATGAACGAATAAACATGGGAGCCAAGCCTCCGACCGCTTCAAAAAGCACAAGCAGAAAATATAGCGTTAGACGGGGTCTAGCCTCCAGTTGGTCTCCGTTAGTCTACACTGCGTTTGTTTTTTATTTCATTATTAGGACGGGATGCCGTGACTGACCGGAACAAAAATATTTCGGTGTATAAAACAGGCAGTTCATAGCAGTGCTTTTTGGTAATATTAAAGTGTTTTTTTTTAATTTCTAAATGTTCAGGTTTTCACTTTTTGGTAAGTTTTTTTTTTCCATTCATTATAGATAAGTTGGACGAAATTAAAAAATCTGACGATATAGTCGGTTGGTTGCTGACAAATGATTTTAAGTCTTTAACTTATGATAATAAATTTTACATTATTAAAACTCTGGGAAGGCTTCAACTGAATTTGATTTTAATTAAAGCGTCAGATAATCGACAAAATTGAGGATTAAACTCCTCCATTAAACGAGAAAAACCTTTTTGTTTCCCCTGTGTGTTATTTTCCGTACAAACCGAATACCAAACGTGGTCTAAAATAGTATAGGTACTCCGATTTAAAAAGTTTACCTCGTTCTACAGAAAGACATTTTAAATCTAAGGAGCATATATTTTCGTCTTGTAAATTGAAATTTTTTAGCAAACAAAATATACCAACAGCTTTAGATACAGCTCAAAAAGAGGCCATAATTTCTTTTAATAATCAGGTTAGGGAAAAAAGCCTTATCGATATTACGATTTATTTGGGTTCCCAAGAATTAGTTTTTCGCGGACACAATGAAACCGAAGATTTGATTAATCGCGGCTATTACAAGGAACTTTCAATGCTATAAGGCAAATATGATTCACAATTTGGCACTTTTTTAAACGGTAGCGTTTTTTCGGGCACCTCAAAAACCATCCAAAATGTCTAAAGACAGTGTGGCATATGTTATTAAGGAAAAT
>WOGM01000683.1:0-11667 GCA_015342125.1 Leptinotarsa haldemani | reverse complement strand
AACGAAGGATTTTGGGAAAAAAAGTTATATGAAGTACTGGTGATATTTTGACCCCATCTATACATTCCCGAGAGGAAAAGAGGAAGTCCAGGGACATCCTGTAGTAGACAATGGAAGTCCGAACTAGTGAAATTTAGACTAGACTCAATTCAGAAGGGCAAGCACCTTTGTTCTCACCAGCCACTTTCGACGACCAGATCTGTTGGAGTTTCTGGTGATAGGTTCCACAGAAAGAGTTTTTCAGAAAGATATTAGTATATTAATCATGAAACATAAGTAGAAGTATAAGTAAAAAAATAATTATCAAAGAGTTATTATATTAACGTAATGTTTCAACAATTACTTACCTAAACCATTGCTGAAATCAGGGGTTTCATATTCCTGGCTGTTGAAATTGATAAGTGGCAATGGTCTCTGAGGAAACTCAAGATGAAAACTGTCTTCTGTCCATATCTCAAAGTTTGGAATAACCTCAAATTCGACATTTCTGAAACTTCTCACCGATCTTTGCAACTGCCTTTCTGGTTTCTGATGTGTTTGAAGTTGCTCTTCACTTTTGATTCCTAGTGTTACATGGGAAGCTTTCGAAAATACCAATATCATAGACGCTTTCAAGATACGAGCCGTTAACTGAAAATAGTATATTTGTTTGATGTCACGATAATACAACTTCATTTTTCGGTTTTTATCATACAGAAGTCAAAGAAGTGATTAGGTACTCTTTGACGAACCAGCTACACTTTTTCATAAAAAAATGTGAAACTTCTGTTCTTTGAAGTTATTAGATATTTGAAGAAATTGAACTCGATTTATTAATTGAAGTCTGTCTCTAAACCATACATTCTGTCAAGGAAGAACCGGGAACCAATCATTTGAAAAGCTCGCGTAGCTAGGTTGGTTGGCACAGCTATCCAATATACTCACGCGGAGTTTGAGCGCCATCCGTCATTTACTTTGTTTGCAGTACCTAGGTACTCAGTTTAATAATTTATCTGAAACGTGTTTTGCAATTTTAATAAAGTACGAAAATATCGAACAAAGAATTGGTCTTGAATTTTGCATTGAAAACGGGAATTTTCACTGCCAAAGCGCTGAAAATGTTTCGATGAATCGTCTTTATCAACAAGTGTGTATAAGTGACGTGGAACAGTGCATTTAAAAACGGTCGAGATGTGTTAAGGGCGGCCGCACATTTCCTACTTTCGGATCCAATTGTCTGAAACGGTCTGAAACGATTGTATAAGGACATCTGACGCTCAAATACATATGAGTTCATACGATCATATCGCACACCTACGATCAGATATCGGATCGGACGTCCGACTCGGATGCAAGAGCAGTTCGTCCTACCAATCGGACCTATTAAAAGTCTGATTCGACTACCGAGAACACGTTTGTTCAAGACTAATAGAGCTTGTCTACTATCAGTGCAAATTGTTATATTTCTGCCAGAAATTCGTTTCCTGTTTTTTTTTGTGGCGATTGAGACACCGTCAGTTCTATTTGAACTACGCTGGTATTTTTCCCATTCCCCACTAATATAGTATCTCACTCTGTGTTCTGTTCCATTTGTATTTTGTAGAGTTAATTGAACACAAACCTGGGTTCATTTGCATCACTGGCTGCCTGCAGCAGAAGTTGCGCAGTAACGCTTTCTGCCATAGGCTTATCCCCAATTGATCCATTCTTACTTCGAGTTTTACACCAGCTATGCACAATCGTACCATGATCATTAACGCAACCTCCTTAACGTTCAGGTCCAGAGGGGTCAGATCTGCTTCTGAAGACATGAGGGCCACAGAATGTTCTAGAGTATACGAAGCATCCTACAGTATGTCGGAACATCCTGAAAAATTATATTAAGTTATAGAATTTTTGGCAATTGTCTGAACATTTAGAAAAATCCTGTAATATCCTAGATCACTATGGAACGATTAAGAAAGTTACTAAGTCGAACTGTGAAAAAGGTGTTTGTGTTTCAATTTTCACATAAACAGCGTGATTTTGCAGGTATAAAAACTGAAATTTCTGCACTCTAGAAAGTTCCAAAACAGTGAAAAACATTCTTGTTGGTCAAGGGCATTCCTCCATATTCAATATTTTAGAACACCCCGGTTATATGTTGTGGTAGCCTTCTGTCCTTCCATGAATTTCTGGAACAGTCCAGAAGATTTGAGACATTTTAGAACACCCCGAACATTCCATTACAAAATAAAAAGTTTCAGAATAATCGAGAATGTCCCGAACCCAAGAGATTTTCTTTACATTCCAAAACGATTGATTATTCTGCAATATTGTGGAATCGAAATGATCTGAAACGTTCAGAAACATTTCGGAACCTCTCAGGTCATTGTGGTACATTCCAAAATATCTTAAAAAAATATTCGCCTGATTGGAAACTCAAACATTATAGAATCATTTGAAATCTGATTCATCGAAAGGAAGATTGAGGCCTGTTTTTCAATAGGTACTCTCAACCGACTCACTTGTCTTGATTTCACTGCGCGGCAAAGTACTACTGCCCATCGAATCAAGGTTCAACTCAATGGGCTTGTTTCATGATTTTTGGTTCATAGTTCACTTGATAGAAATTTCAAATTGAAAAATAGTGCACTTTGTTTCATCTCTCTAAGTACCATAGTTTTCCCGTAATTAATCATTAAAAATCGAATTTGGTAGGGTGGTGACGTCACGACCCTATTCTCACTTCTTATTCTATTGACCAATAGGAACAATAGAAATAATCAACATAGCCAAATCGTAAACGGATGCTATATTTATCAATTTATTTATGGAAGTGTACATGAACCCGTTAACGTTTCAAGTAATGAAAAATTCCACACATGAAATAAAATATATACGAAAAATCATGTTTGGAACTATGTTCTATATCTAAAATCAGTACCTAAACTATTATTTTATTCATTATTTAATAATATACAGTTATGAAAATCAAAAAGTAAAGCAAACTCGATTAAAGAATCGATTCAAATATTCAATTTATTCTACAATCCTCAATCTGTACACCTGCAATTTATTATGAAATAAAAAACGATTCCTGCATACATACCTCTTTCTAAAATTGCTACTAAATTCAAGCGTTATAGACTCGCTTGGGTAATCTGTTGAATCTTTTAAAACTTGAGAAGAAAGGTTGAATGAAGTCATGTATAGACAGAATTGATTGTATTCAAACTGATCCAACAGACGCTTCTGAGGTAATACCATTAATCATATGATAAAATTTAATGAAGTGAAATGAAAAGCATTTGATTTTTTTGCAAAAATATTAATTCATTTTCTTTCATACTTTCAGCAACAGTACCTATTAACTCCCGATAATACTTTCTGTGGAGAATACTTGAAGTTGAAATAAAAAACTGTGTCATCAAATTCCATATTTTCATTTGGCTTCCCACCTAAATATAATTACTTTGAAATAATACTCGACTGATAATTTCAGAGTAGAAAAAATGAAATGGGATACAATGTCTAATGTATTTATTATTTTCTTTATTGATAATGCAGTCAGATTGGAGATAATAACTTTAATCCATGTAATTTATATTTGTCAGCCGATTTGTCGGCCGATAGTAGATGAAAATCTATTACGCATTGAAAAAAATACTTTATTGTGATATTTTCACTGAACATTTCATGTATAGCGTATATAGGAAAACACGTGTTAGGTATTTATAAAACTGTTCAGTGAAACTCTCACAGAAAAGTGTTTCTTGAATATCTAACTTTTCTTATTATTTTAGTATGTTTTCCATTCCACATGGTGGCATAGTAGTTTGAAAAATTGATATCACAAACTTATTAGTCAGTGGGCTATACTGGAAGACTGGCAGTACACAAATCTAAAGAAATAAACTTTAAACGTTCAAGCCAGTCTCGAATATACCTACATAGTAGGTTAAATGGACTAACGCCTATCAGAAAACAACTACTCCTCTGGCTAATACCACGATGGGCGTTGGATTATATCTGACAGACGTCAGTGCAGGAATCTTCACAGAAAATTTCCTGCATATGCAATTGGCAAAACACCTGAAAAAGTCGACCTTCAATTTTGGAACGGGCACACTGGCTCATCGGTGCTCATCGGTGGCTATCATCGACCTAAAGACTAATAAGAAAGTTTTTCGGATATGCAGTTGGTTAGTACCTCGTCCACTAGATCAAGTGACATTTTTGTTGTTCGCTCCAATTTAGGGCGAGGAATGAAATACTCTGAAAAAATTTTGATTTTCAATTATGGAATATCACTGACTTTTGGTCGATGATGGCCACTATTTTGCACTGATGAGTGGCTAAGGAGCCCCAAACCGGTGTGCAAGTGTGTCCGTTCCAAAATTGAAGGTCGAATCTTTCAGTTGTATTGCCAATTGCATATGCAGGAAATTTTCTGTGAAGATTCCTGCAATGACGCCTGTCGGATAAAATCCAACGGTCTTCGTGGTATTAGCCAGGGGAGTAGTTGTTTTCTGATACGCGTCAATCCAGTCAACCTACATATTTAGGTATATTCGAGACTAGCTTGAACGTTTAAAGTTCATTTCTTTAGATTTCATATTAGAAAGTTTTGTATTACATGTTGTGATTTTCGTTTCACAGATGAATCTTCAATGCGCCAGAAAAATAAATGGTCAATTATTAGAATGGAAATTAAATAAATATATATGATGAAACTACAGTAACGTTTATTACAAATACAAGTGATAAAAAAACAGGAAGTTTCATTTCCAATTTCCATAATGATCTATCACCACGTAGTAACAGCTACATTCATCAATTTTTTGTTTCTATTTTTTCAATTTACATTCAACAATAAATCGTTTTTATATAAATAATTTGATACAGTATCATTAAACTGAATTAATTTTTATTAAGTTTTTTCTTGGAAAATTACTGAATATTCATATAATTGATGGGTTAAATACAAATTCAAGGAAGGTTATTGATAATTACAACTTTGAAAGCAGCATTCAGTGTTTAATCAATTTCTGCCCCATAGTTTCTCAGTATCATTGGAAGACCAACTTTAGACAGAACAGCTACACATTTTGGTTCAAATTCCACAGGGTCAGGGGTTTGGTCACATTTCTCAACCTCAAATCGTGAAATGATATGAACCAAAGCCACTTGCGTACTCAACAATCCAAATCTTTCACCTGGAAAAACAAAATCAAATTATTTGGTTAACATTTTGTTGTAATATTTTCACTAAAAAGTTCACAAAAACCCAAAAATGCTTTATATAATAATAATAATAGTAAAGATATTTTATTATTTTCCAGTTATATTCATACATGTGAACTAAAAAAGAAGTAAATGGGCGAGATTCAGTATGGCAATCGGCACCGGAAAGTACAGACTAACATCTGTTCTTCCAATCTGACCCAAAACAGACTACTAATTAGTAAATCAGAACAAACACAAAAAAAACAGTGATTACTTTCAAATGCACCTACGTTACAAGGAATATAAATATTGCCATCGCTAAATTAATGAATAAAACACAGGTCAAATTGAAAATAAAGATTAGTCAAAGAAACATACATAATTTTTTTAAAACATTGTTAGTGGTATATTAATAATTCTCAGATCGAACTAATTGATAATTCTCAGATCGCACTGAAGTTGAAGAGTGGAAAAATGAACAGAATTTAAAAAATAAAATTTAGAATTTACTATCTATCGAGAAATCTGATGATACGCGTCCGGAAAGTCGATAACGAGAGTCCTTTCAATTCTAGTGATATTTTATTCATACATTTGGTGATGTGATAGGAAAATGAACGTCTGTAAAATTCTGTGTGAAACATTGGGGGAGAAAGCAAACTTTTTCGTCTAATGTTAATATTATGTACATCTGAGCGAAATGTTATATTATTGTACAAATAGGGGGGGTTTCGGTATTTTAAAACTTTGTAAAAGAAGCAGGCAGAGTGAAAAAACCTTCGATCACTCATATTAAGCCATTTGTTTGCTTTCAATGTATATGTGAAATCCTATCGCATTTTTTGATGCCATAGATTAACCTCAAGCAACTATTTCGGAGCTTTTGGATTTGTTGTACTTTTTTGGGGGAATGTAGATTATATAAACTAGACTTCTACCTGAAAGGGCTCTGAGGTCTTGGAGCTCATGGAGACTATTGATCTCGGACAAAAATAATGAACAATATAGAAAATCAATTGAAGAATTTCTGGGTAGTGGATCCTATTATACTTTGACTGAATGAAAGACTAGATCGTCAAAATAGAATTCAATAACGATAAAATACTTTTTCACAACAGCGATGAAATTGACATCGATAAAATTGACATCCATGAAATAAACATCTATATGTCATTAATGTTATTGATATTTCTCATAACTTTGCATTCGGATGAGAATTTTCAGGATTTTCCAGATAAATGACTGTTCCTTCAATCCTCCTTTGTTATTTTTGTGCAATATCAATCGAGCAACCAACACTAGATGGTGGATCTGATCATACTTGTCAATAACATTTCGTTAAAAATGTTAATCAATCGATGACATTTTGAGGACTTGTGCTATTACTTCAGACAAATTTGAAACCAATTTTTCACATTGTTGTCAGGTCTGTAGTTAACTCTGCGTTTTATGAGTCCATTTGAAGATATGTCCAGTATGTTCATAACAATATTTATCGATTCCATTTTGAGGTTTCCTTTCTTCATGTGAGCTCAACAGATTTTTTATTTGGACGTATATTACTACTACTATATCAATGCAATTCATCTGTTACTTTTGGAAACCACTGTACATTCTATAGTAAAAGAAAGCTGAATTCTGTCTCATTGTGGAACCTGTTCCGAGAGTGGGATGTTTTTACGTCTTCTGTGAGAAATATATTTTTGAAGTAGCTAATCAATAAATAAAGTAAATGAGGCCAGTAATAATTCACTTTAAGGGTGTCGGAACACCTCATTTATCAGTCAAGAAAGTCAAACACCGTTGAAATGACGAATTGTTCGCAAATATTATTGGACTCAAAGACATGAAATATGAGTCTCGTTTGTTGGTGTCTAGACTCCATTGAATCACCATCCTACTTGCTTTGGCCGGAACTTTCTCAGATACATCATTCTTTTCATCCAACTTTGTTTTTATTGGGCCGATCAGTTATGATGTTGAAGTAAATCCAAACTTCTTTGTCATTAAAATATTGCTAAAAATGCATAATTATTGAAGGATTGGGATCTTGAGCTAAGTAAGAATCATTAGTCATAAAGTGGACCGGATTAAAATGAAACCTTATAACATTCATCAGTTTTCATCGAATGCATTTTCTATAAAATTTTGGTCATTATATCTGAATTCATCTATTTGTTTGTGTGTTGTTTTTCGGGATTTTTACCGTCTTTCACGGTTGATTACCTATACTTACTTACATTAGTGGAATTAATTGAATAGAACTGGCCAATACTTGATGATAATTATTAGTGGAATTCTTCAGTAGAATAAATAAGTTTGTTGAGTTTGGTGCAGTTGAATTATGCGTAGATATTGAAATTTGTTTTGGAACTATTCGGAACTATTCCAGAACGGTGATTATCAGTAAGGACATTGCGCAATAATTTTTTTCATGTCGTGTACACAGTAAAAATTAAAATCTCAAAGTGAAGATCATTAAGAAATTCTGCGCTCCTATATTCATGATGAAATATTTTTATAAACTGAGAAATATATTTTCTCAAGTTGAAGTTGAATCATTACTTCAAATGTACTGAATAAACGCTTGTTTCAAGATAATGAATAACATTTCAAAAGAAATCATCATATTAGCCCAAGAGAAGTAGGTATGCTCTTTAGTCTGAAAGAATGATATGTTAATTTAGAACACTATTTGAATATCTCCGTAGGAGAAATTAATTGTTTTTCTTCAAAGATAAGTATTATTCATTCAAACGCTTCTATTTGTATAAATCAAATAAACTCATTTACTTCATCAAAGATCAGTTTCTGTTTATAAATTGCCCCTCTCATATGGATGTCTTTAGTTACTTGAATCCAAAGTATCTCATCTGCAATATGAACAGCTATAAGAGGTAGGGGAAGAAATTAAATAATACATTACATACATTACATACATTACATTACATTTCATTACATACATTAAATGATACATTACATATCATGATTGGTTTATTTGAACCAATTGCAATTA
Organism: Leptinotarsa haldemani; assembly: GCA_015342125.1. Taxonomy (NCBI): domain Eukaryota; kingdom Metazoa; phylum Arthropoda; class Insecta; order Coleoptera; family Chrysomelidae; genus Leptinotarsa; species Leptinotarsa haldemani. Next base: position 3,464 of record WOGM01000683.1, on the reverse strand, counting down.
CCCTCAGAAAGCATATGATAAAAAACAAAAAGGTATAAAGAACAACATTTTCTTTGCATTCTGCATTTGTTTATCCACAATTGCCGGAACATCACTTGGATTCTGAAACAAAATAAGAAATCAGCACATCATCCTTAGCCACTATTTCAAATATCTAGAAAGGTGAAAATATGAAAAGAGCTGCCACCCATTAAAAAAAATATATTTCCGTTAACCAACCCAATTGTTGTCTGCATATAAACGAAAACCCTCAAAATTTAAAACTTGTGTGAGGTCTTATTTTTAACCTACGATTCCTAGCAAGTTGAAAAGTGCTTAAACATTTTTTGATCAGAAATAAATAATCAATTCAAAAGACGTACCACAGATCCCTTTGAAGTGAACATAAGTCTTCACAGAAAAATTGTCTTTCAAAATAATCATTTTGAAATCGTTATATGAATTCAAAGTGTTGTGTGAGTATTATTAGAGGATCAATGAAAAATATAAAATGTTTTATTCAAAAAATGTATCTCATGATCATACAAACATACTCAAAGGTACATGATTCGCTATTTAAACTATTTTCACGTTTTTGGAAATTCTTATTTCTCTTCTAGTGAATTTGGTAATATTTCTACCTATTTCTTACATTCCCAAAGGAAATATATTAAATAATTTCGAGCTGAGTAGGGTATATTTAATTTGTTCCCAATGAATAACATAAAAACATTCCTGAAGTGATTACAGAAAACGAAGACGTTTCGGAATTAAACAAACATTTACATGTTGAAATCAGTCATATATATGTAGGTGTTTTTATACCTATTGGTACCTATTTTGGTATTTCTTGTATTATAGTTTATTGTCGAAACTATAAGTACCTCTCTCGCACAATAAAACATGAATTCGGTCTAGGGAAAAATCAAATTTTATTTAAAGAAAATGCACTTATTTGAATCAACGTGAAGGATTTTTCAGTTCAAATTTGTATACACTTGCAGAGCTCGGCAAATGTAATACCTAATGCATGTGTGAAAAATCACGAAGCATTGATATAATTTTCGCAAAATGAGGGCAAATTTAAGAGTTGCTGTCAAAGTTTACCACTTTCTCTTCGGTACTACGTATATAATGCAGTACTTGCTGATATAGCGGAGTTTCTTTCTCAAGTAACTCAGACACCACAATTTTTTCCATTTATAATACTTACCCATGAAAATATCTTTCAACTGTATAAGACTCCAGTCTTGTAAAATCTGTTCCATTATGATAGATACAAAATAAAGAATTGTACTGCCTACAGACACATAAAACAGTTCATCCTCAAAATCGCAACACAAAACATCACTTTCCAACACATACTGGCGCATACGCGATGCTTACAAGGGTCCCCGCTCCCATCTCACTTAACAGGGTCATAGGAAGATCATGTGTAATACTAGTATTGCTAAATGGGGAGAATATTTTGATCAGTTATATATGAGTAATAAAAGTAAAGGATTCAATCTATTACGAATTTCAAAATTATGGTAAACTCATGGGAACTTGAAAATCTGACGGGATCTTCTGATATTTGATTTAATTTGGAGTTGATGAGTTTCTGAACAATTTAGATTCATTTTACTTCCACTTTCACCAATCGACTTTTGAATTGTGACTTTTCACTGAACCTAAATATTTTTTCTGATAATATTTTTAAAACCTGTGATTGGAAGTTGATTGAATTGAAGCATGGGATCTTAATATACTTCATAAAATTGGCAACACTGTACTACATTGTTAGTTTTTCATAAAACTAAACTAAATTTAAATTCTTTTCAATGCTATCTATGTTCAAATAAAACAGTTGAAATGAATGAAATATTTCTTTGAAAGAAACCCTATACAAAATTTCTGTCGGTCATAATATAGTTTTATACCTACCTAAATAGATTCACAAAACTCTTGTTACAAACGAATTGAGTCATTTGAAGGGATACAGTTTTAAATTCAAACAAACAATATGTGTTCAGATGCTCTCCATTTGAAACAGTTTATTTTTCTCTTCAAATTGGTGGTAGATTTTGAGATGATTATATTTTGTTGATTCAAAATAGTTCATCTTCGCAATTATATAATCAAACGAATGATGTATAGTTGAAAGGCCAAGAAATTTGATATCTTCGTTACAAAAAGTGTGATTCTCTTGTGGAACATGGCGCTGTTGGCATGAAATAATAGTTTCTCCAATAGAGATAAAAATTTTTAAGCAACCTATGATCTTTTTTGAAAGAAATATTTTTTACTGTTTATTGTTTATTTCATCTATAAATTCAATATGTGTAATTATGATTACAAACCAAGCAACTGATCAAAATAAATGACAACGCTTTTACTACGGAATAATCAAGATTTCTATTTTGGTTTTTGCATTCGTGAGAATTGTTACTTTTTCTGTAATTGTGAGTTCTGCGAATTGATTCCGCGTCTATTCGAAACGATTTTTCAACATTCCAAATGCAGAACCAGAATGAACATAATAGTTTGACAGATCGCGATGACCGAGTGTCTTGTGAAGATTTTTTGCAATCGCCACACAACAGAAAAGAGTATTGATTGATTGATCATTATAGACTGGTAGTTGAACTTATTCAATGAGAAATTGATGGAAATGCTTTTCGCGGATGCAAACTTTCTTTGAAAAATTATCCCAGTGTATAACTTCATTATCTACAAATATAAATAAGTGTAGTCATTTTTTCATCTGTAATAATCATGAATATTACAGGAGTGCCTCAAATTTTCTTGCTTATGCAGCTGAAACCACTTTCTACTTTCTACCACCTTATAGTTCGACAGATAGTGATGACCTAGTGCCCTATGGGGATCTTTTGCAACAGTCACACAATAGAACAAAACAGAGTATTGATTGATCATCATTGACTGGTAGTTGAACTGGTTCTGTGAGGAATTGTCCCAAAGTCGACAATTTTGTTTGTTCACGAACTACGTAAAATGGGGAAAACGCGCGGTATGTTTCCCGAACAATTTTATCATTTGAACGTGTTGTGGAATACTACATCCGTTCATGGTGATTTGACAAAACAGACTGAATGAATGAGACCTAATTTGACAGATGTAGGTTTACTTATGATGCACTGTTTGGAACCTTTGGTGTAGTAATAAATATTAGTGGAGTTTTTCCCAACACCAAATCATTATTTTTAACACCTCGACACGTGTTTCGATCACCAAGAGATCATCTTCAAAGAGAAAGATTAAAACTAGAACCAACGCGAAGCTAACCCAATATATATACTCTACAGGTATGCACTACAGGTGAACCATCACATACAGGTATAAAGGTAAACCATCCTATACAGGTATACCAACCTAAATTAATTTCACAATTTTGCCTTATCTATTATTTTACAATATATGTTTATATAAAACAATTTTCAGCTATATAAAAATTAATTGTACAATATTGCCTATCTAAATTT
>WOGM01000682.1:0-11652 GCA_015342125.1 Leptinotarsa haldemani | reverse complement strand
CTCAATTACAATTGGAATAACTGCACCACTGCTTCAGTGTATGTTTAGTTTTAAGGCAGGTTCACTTCGGCTACCACGCAGTTGGCTTAATATGGCGCCAATTTTAAATATTCTGACTGTCTCACTGTGTCCACTGTACCACTGTGTACTACCCTCACCTACACAATATTTATTAACATTTGCTAAGTGTTCATTTGGCAAACTGGCAAACTACTAACCATTTTTTTATAATTCACACATCAATTCGATATTGCATATTCGTAAATAAATTAGAATTTTTTGAATATCTAATTTCTTTTATCATTTCAGGTGAAATCATTAAATCATCAAACTCCTTTAGACTTCAGCCACGTCAGTCAGTCATCTAGTCACCAGACTTCCCATCAAATTAATGTATGTACACATTGTCCACACAAGTTCACACATGAAATCCATCTTGAAGAGGCACAAAAGGCAAAGAAGGCTCTCTGCCCTTCCTGTGACCCAACAAAAAGACGCGGATAGGGGCGGTGACTGCAAAAACAGTCAATGGGAGCTTCCAGTGTGTCTACGGGAAGAAATGGATGGCATAAAGGTCCGACCATCGTGGGACAGCTTGTATCAGTTAGATTCAGGAGCGGGTAGGAGACTTATTTGGAAGGGATGAAAGATTATAAATACTTGATATATAAATCAGCAAAACTGACAAAAAAGTTAGAAATCTACAATAGGATAACTATGAAATATAATCTAATTTTATTGTCCGCAGAACAGTAGATAGATGTTATTAGTATTTCATCAGTTCAGACTTCCATTGTCTAATATAATATAAACTGATTTGAAATCCCTGAAAAAATTTAAAAAGATTAACCGAAAATATCAATTTTATTAAAGAAAGAACTGAAATTAACCGAAAATAAAAATGTTATTGAACAAAAAACTGATATTAAAAGGAAATAACATTTAAGCTACAACTACAAAAAAATGAAAAATTGAAACATTGATAAAAGCTGAAAATTAAAAATATTATTAACAAAAAATGGAAAATTGAAATTGAAAGATTCCAAACCAAGTTACGTCACCACGTTTCAATTGTTGGTATCCACAATCGTCTTCGGGTAATAATTGGACTTATTCCTCCGAGATCTGACAATTTATAGGTCATCCGAGTGCTATCCTCTCTTCCCTCTTTCCGTTTCATTGGTTTTAGCGGGAGTTGATCGTTTGGCGGGAGTTGGTCGTTTTTCCCTTGACTAGAGGTTTCCATATGTTACGTATCTCTACGCTGGCTTGACTAAATGCGTTGTAGGACAACATACATGCGACTTCTTTGAATTTTCTCCTAAACCAATGTTCCTCTCTGTATATGATCTCAGCTTGGAACCACTCGATGTTGTGTTGACGGATCCAAACATGGTCTCCTATTCCTGATTTGCTGGTTTCCCCTCGCTGTGTGTGTTTCTTGTGCTCGGCAATGCGAACATTCAATGGGCTCTCAGTTTCACCAACATAGGATTTTCCGTACTTACAGGGTATCTGGTAATTGCAATTCTTGGAATCGCAGTCCGCGTTTGGTGGCCTGGTTTTAGTGAGGCTGCTACGGATATTGTTCCCAGACCTGAAGGAGGTCCTGATGTTATACTTGGAATCAATCCTTCTTATCCTTTCCGATTATCCTCTGATGTAGGAAAGTACAAGTACTGGTTGTGGCGGCTTCTTTTCCTTGAGAATCTCTTGCTGTCTTCTATCTGAAGCCTGCTCTATCATCACTCTGGAGTTACTTCTATGTAGTTACTTCTATGTCCAGTATTCCTATTGGTATTGAATTTTAACTCATTTTGAAAAATATACGTGTAGATCTTCGAAAAACTGTAAAGTGAATCAAAAGCTCATGACAGTACTAACAGTGTAGTAATACAATCTGACCAAAACATCTATCTGTCTGTCTGTTTTTCCGTTAATAAGCTGTCACCTCCATACGAACGACTCTCAGAAGTTGAGAAACTTGTGCGAGCTCAGGACTAACGAGGGCTTACCTTTCAACGTGTGATTCCTAAACAGAAACACTATTTCGAAAATATTACTTAGTATCAACACGACTTCACGTGGGTGACAACTATGGATAATTTTTTTTCCTGTCACAGTGTCACATCCACTTGTCCATGAAGAGTCTTTTTGAGTTTACCTAAAATTTCCAAATGGATGGAATTCAAATCCAACGTGAATCGCATTTTCCTGTAGTGTTTGTATTTTGTCTTTAAAAAAATCTGATACGGGTACAGACAGCACATAATTTTTTTTGTGAATGCGAAGCATTGGATTAGAGGAAGCGAACAATTTATGAGAATTTCAAATTCTGCCCAGAAGAATATAACAGACTTTCAAAACAATAGATAACGTTAAAACGGGTATCATAAGATATGGAAAGGAAAACGTAGTAAGCCCATGAAACTGCAGTCTTTTCCGGAAAATTGAAAGTGATCAGAGTAGCTGACAGGGACAAAAATTTTTTGAACCCAACCATGATCAATATCGAATTTCATTTCACACACTTTTCACCCCATACATGGAAATAAAGAGAGATTTCCCAGAGAAATCTTTGATGAAAGAAGGTCTACAGAAGTGAAGTTGACGACCGTCTGTTGGTTCACGAGTATTTGTTCTGAGTAGAAAAAAACTTTGACAGTAAATGTCTTACGATTGATAATATCAAGCCAAATTGAAATTTCTGTGAAAATTCATTCGCTACATTCATCAGATTTATGAATAGAGACGAAAATAACTGAGTGGTTTCGATAAAAACGTAAAAAACAACAGTTTTATAAAGAACCTGATCACGAGGTAACATCGAAGATCAAGCAATGGATGTTAAATTTTCTATAAGCATAGACAGCAAATGTTTGCTGTGTGAACTAAAGGAACAATACAGTCAGCAAAGAAATGGGGTTGTTTTTTCCAAATCTCAAAATATATTTCACGTATCACCCGTCACTGGTTTATAATGACGGAATTCACATAAAGGGCCGCTTGGAAATGCTGGTAGTCAAGATTTTATCGATTATGTCCTCGATTTTGTTGACATCACTTACCTGTTGTTGATGTCATATTTTGAGGTCTTTTGTGCAGTGGGCATTGAAATCTGCTGGTATGAGACATTTTATGAACTTTGCGAACATATTTGTCGCAGATAGAGATTAGCGATCTTCGATAGTTTGACTAGATTGTGTGAGTATGTGTTGAAAGGGCATTTCCACAACAAAAGTCTTCTAGTTCCTCTCAATATGGTCAACTCTTTTTCCGTTATTGTGTGTGGATGATTTGGAATCCACTACAATAGCTGCAAGAAACAACTGCTTACAAGAAATATTACGATGAGGGTGGTAATATGAAACCAAACTTATTAGAGAAGGAAGTATTTGGCTTTCTATCACTTTATCTCAATACAAAACATGTGTAAGATTACCACAATTTTTATATCAAGATGTAGTGGTAGAAGGTCAAAAACTTTCTTTACCAAAACTTATTCACTCCTGACAATATAACCTTTTCAATTCAGACAATTTCAATTTTTTGTTTGGTAGTCTCAATACAATACAATACAAACAATTCTGGGGATGACAAAATGGTTTACACTTTCACGGCTGAGATTTTCAGTGTCATTGCTTTTCGAGTTTGAAAGCCGTGTATTTTTGGAATTTCTTCCTGACGTTTCGATGGTGCGAGTAGCTAGCTTCTTCAGAGGTTAAACCATAGTTTGCTGTCCGATGACTACCTTTTAGGCTTCGTAAAGCGTATTTATGCCTCGTCTCCTTGTCAGGTAATCCGTTGTATCTATACCTGTATCTGTACCTATATTCGTACCTGTACTCGTACCTGCTCTTGCACCTGTGGTCGTGCCTGCACTTGACCCTGGAACATTAACAATCTCGCTGACTGTTGTCCTGTTCGTTATTCTCGAATTTCTCAAAATGGGGTTCCATATTCGACTGAGGTTCACCGCTTCTTCTTTTCTGTTGAAATTCTCCGTGTTTTTGTGGATCTCTATTGCCTCCTGTACCAGTCGGATATGGTATCCCTGGTTGGCGGCAATTAGTTCTGTGTTTTCAAACAAAATTCTGTGGTGTACCATAAGTCTGTGTTACACGGTATATTCTGCTATATAATCCCAGCCATAGGATCAAATGAAGTTAGCGAATGAACGTTATTACGTACTGTCATCGTTAACATAAAGTCGTAATGTTAAGAATGATTTGAGTACTCCATATTGTAATGCTATCCAGAATAGTGCAAGAGGCAATGAGTCAAGTGTTTCAATCCGAAACATCGATGTCCGCCATAGATTATAGTTTTCTATGTAAGCGAACTTTTATCTCTTCCCTTCTATAATCAGCTTTGGCTGGTGAAGGGTACACTAGATAGAATTGTTAATATAGAAAGTCAATAAGTCAGGTTTCAGCTAATTAAAAAAATATTTGATCAACTACACACCCATTTCTAACAGATACTGCGAAATATATAATGGAAATTAATCCCGAAAGAGGAAATCCTCGAGTTCAACAGGCTTCCAGGGCCCAGATCGATCTAAGAAAATATCACGAACAACTCTGGAAGAGTCCTACTCATGGACGTTTTCTTTATATAAGCCCCCTTTCGAGTATTTTCCCAATCAGTATACCAACAAACTGGAGATCGCTTCAGTGAATTTGTTAGAAGAGCGCCGAAGTCTTTTTTATTGGAAACCGCTCAAGTTCAATAACGGGAAATGTATGGAACAACAAAAAAAGCACAATCAGTAGAAGAGGCAGAACTCGCTGGGGTATTTGAATTAATCTCACACATCAGAATTGTTCGAGCAACCAATGTCAAGATAGGGAATTAATAACTTGAGAAACCCATAAAAAGATTGTCTTCTATATATTTCATGATAATAAAATGAAGTTTGACAAAATATCTTGTTTTATAAAATGTATTCTACGACAGTTTAGGCCACAATATCTTGACAAAGGACATCAAAATATATACGAGGTTTGTTCAAAAAATTATATGAATGTTGACATTTTGCGGGATAAATACATTCGTAAATTAATATTCTACGTGAGTGAAGTATTAGTAAAAACTTGCAAATATTCACCTTTGTGTACCCGTAACTTCTTTTTTCAACATTTTCATGAAAGCGTAGTTTGTTCCTGTGACTTCATGTAGTCAGTATTTTATATCAACGATATACGCATGTCATCCCTACTCCTTTCTTATTCTAAATAGAGTTCCATTGGGAGATTCATGAGTGTTGTATAGTATTGTATTTGTCTGCTTTTGGAATTATAGCAATTACCTAAATGGCATTTTATTGTTAAAACCTTAGACATTACAAAGTGGCGACGATGATAATTAAGGAACCATAAGTGGAAAAAACGAACTGAAAAATTAATAATACGTTATTAGTAAATTGCAACTGAGTAAACAGTGCGCGAGTGTACAAAAATGGGGACCTCGTCTGTTGGTCTACAAGTCGAATTCGACCCAAAAATCCACGATTGGACAGTGCATGTAAATCGTCTGGAACAGTTTTTCGTAGCGGATAGTGTAACAGACGCCAATATGAAACGTGCTATTCTGTTACATGGATTATCGCAGGAAGCATTCATTCTTCTGCAAAATTTACGTGTTCCAAATAAACCGCAAGAAAAAAGCTACAATGACCTTGTGAAGTTTTTAAATGACAAATGACAATTTTATTTGCTTAACGATATACATTTTATGCAGCAAAAAAACAGCAAATGAAAATATTCAAGATTGGGCAGTAGAGTTACGCAGTCTGAGTATGAAGTGTGAATTTGGTGATCAGCTGAAAAATATTCTTCAAGACAAGTTCATATGTGGGTTGAGTCCAGGAAAAATTATGGACAAAATGTTAAGTGATTGTGACGCATCTACCACCTTTGAAAATGCTGTCAACTTGGCCATAGTGGCTGAAAGTACGATGAATAGTCAAAACACCGAGTCGTCATCATTTTTTGTGAAGCAAGAATCGCAGGAAGTCTACCGATTGCAAGATATGCATCGAAGCCGAGGTAAACAACACCAAGGAGCAGCGAGCGCTCCAGCGCTGTTGTATCAGGCCCAGCAGATATGTTTCGCGCAGGATCAAATCGCCGAGGAGGTGATGAGTGTTGTTCTATTCGTGGTATAAGTGAACATCCAGAAAGCAAATGTTTCTTTAAAAACAAAGAACAATCACAAATAAAAAAATACTGTACTTTTTGTCGTACTAAAACCCAGAACACTTGACATTGTAGGATAAATTTTGTAGGAGGAAAAATTTCTTCACTCAGACAAATTGAAATAGAAGTCCAATACAATTCAAAATGAAAATGTTGAAGTTTTGTGTTATGAAATGTTGTGATATGGGGTTTCAGGAAATGAACCACATATCAGATTATAACACTTTTATCAACGAATTGAAGTTGAAATTTCCGGGAGTATTTTCCGATGACATTGGCTGTTTCAATAAATGTGAATTGAAATTATTCCTCAAAGAAAATGTCATTCCAAAATTTTGTAAATCAAGGCCACTACCATATGCTTTGAAAGAAAAAATTGAAAAAGAGTTTGACAGATTAATTGCAACAAATATATTAACTCCTATAGAACATAGTCCATGGGGAACTCCTATCGTACCCGTACTTAAAGAATGTGGTTCAGAACGTATTTGTGGAGATAATAAAACAACTCTTAATCCATTTTTGATTGAAGATAAATATCCAATTCCTAGAATTGACGACTTATATGCAAAAATGAATCGGGGAAAACAGTTCTCAAAAATTGATTTGTGCTCTGCGTATCAACAGATAGGCTTGACAATGATTCGGCCAAATTGACTACAATATCTACTCACAAAGTATTATTTTTTTATAACAGATTACCTTACGGTGTTAGTTGTGCTCCAGGGCAATTTCAGAGAATAATGGATCAACTATTCAGTAATGTGAAAGACGTTTGCGTTTTTCTTGATGATATTCTTATTACTGGAAAAAAATTTCATTCACTTGTCAAAAATTTAGAGTATGTTCTAAGTGTTTCACAGGATTGTGCTTTGATAATCAAAATTGAAAAGTGTACGTTTTTTGCTGATTCCGTTTCTTATTTAGGCTTTGATATTAGTAAAAATGGTTTACATACATTTCCAAAAAGATTAAAAGCAATTAAAAATATACCTGTACCTCAAAATGTATCACAAATTCGTTCATTTATTGGGGCAATAAACTATTATATTCGTTTTATCCCTAATATACCCACAATTTCACACCCGCTCTATAACTTAATGAAAAGAAAATACAGAATGACGTTGGACAGAAGAATGTCAAAATTCATTTGAGGAAGTTAGAAATATATTACAATCCAATAATTTTCTAGTCCACTTCAATCCCGAAATTCCTATAAATTCTTTCACATATGTTATGTGTATACACGATGTATACCAGTGAGGATGACAGTATTCCATGTAAGTGCAATTTGTTACCATTCATTTAAAGTAGAACTCATGTGAATGATATCTGATATTATTCCACAACGAATGTGTGAAGTACAAAATGACTAAAGAAAGGTATATTCTGTATAATTCAGTATTCATTAAGAAGTATTTGTTTCGAAAGATTTTTTTCTTTCGTGTAATTCAATGTTTATAAGAAAGTAGCTGTTTCAGGAGGAATTTCTTTCAGTTTGTGTCTGAAAGTTACTTCTTTGCATGATCTACATATCCATGTATAGAGTTACTTATTTTCAAATTGTTTACTTCCTTCCTTTCTTTGAAAGAAAAACTTTCTTTCCCAAAAATGAATCACTCCTAAAAATATAACCCCTTCAATTCATGCATGAAAAAGAATTTTTGGTAAGAGATAAGCAATATTGCTATGTAACATTTCAGTGTTGAATTCACTCATCCGTCGTCTAGTAATTCAACCAACCAATTTCGAGTCTGACTATATGGAATTCCTCTGTCAGGGGTAATAAATGAAATGTTATTGTTATTGTTTTCATGAAGACGAAGAAGTTGATAGCCAAAAATTTTTCTTCGCAAAAATTGATCTGTTCAAAAAATATACCCCTGTCAAGCCAAATATATATTTCAAAGGTTGGAGTGGAACATATATGCAATCAATCAAAAGGGCCTTTGAAGCGATTGACACAAGTGTTTTGCTTGAGAAGCTGAGAAGATATGGGATGATTTATTAATGGATAAGTAATTATTCATCAAATAGGAGAAAGAGAGTCGTGTTAACGATTATTTCTCATCATATATAACAAATCACACAGGAGTACCACAAGGTAGTGTGTTTGTGTACATTATTCTGTACATTATTTATAGACTCTGAAATCATCAACTTATTTGCCTTATTGACCTGTACTGGAGAAAACTCAGAAGAAACTCTTGGCAGAATGAATAAGGTATTAGAGAAAGTAGAAAATTATCTGAAAACCAATAAATTGGAACTTTACGGTAAAAAAAGCAATGATTATCACTACTGAAATCAAATATAATCAAATAAATACATACAACATAATTATAAAAATTGAAGATGAACGTATAAAAACAGTAACATCAGTGAAGTATTCGGGATTTCAACCTGATAATTGGTTATCTTTCGACGACCACTACAGGTATAATAAAAACAATGTTGCAAAAATTATATTTTCTCTGAAGAATCGCCAATAACTTATCAACAGATACAAAAATTATGGTGTATAAATCAATAATCCAACCTCATTTTGACTACTATGCATCTATTTTATTCTCTTTCAAATTGAACAAAGTGTAACGAATACCAAAACTATAAAATCGGGAATGAGAATAATTTCGAAATCTAATAGGTATACACACATTTCTATCATGCTATCTATTCTACAATGGCTCTCAGTATCCAATAGATTATTTTATTGTTCTATGATTTTCATTTATAAAATATCAAATGAAATGACCCCACCATACTTGCAATCAACGTTCAATAAGGACAGCCATCACCATTTTACCAGGCACAACAGTCCCATTCACATAAATAGAACAAATACAAAAAATATTATCAGCAGTTTATTCTTCAAACCTTTTGTCCGATTCAATGATTTACCTGATTCAATTATATCTACTCCATCATTGAGGACTTTCAAGAGCGAACTATTCATGATGGAAATTGAATATTTCTTTTTGTTCAGTTCAAATTATTCATGTATAGAAAGTTGTATTATTTATATAAATTTTCTTGATCAAACTATATTTTGAGTTACCTAACCTGTATATTAGGGAATCCTAATTCAATAAATTCTTCTTCTCCTCCTCCTTTATCAAAAAGCTAGGAATCTGATCCGATCTGATCCATTTGATATCAATGATATTTTAACATTGAAGTGGAATCGAAAGTATATCGTGATAGATTTACTGAACTACTGAATTAATCTTCATCCAGATCAAGAGATCATGATTAGTCAGAAAGATTGGAAACCAGACACATCTATTGATGAAATCGAGGTTGAATTGTGCGAATAAGTGATTCCATTTCTGGGAAAAATGAACATAAATAAACCACCAAACTACTGTATAATTCTGTTGATTTCATGTAGTTATCCATGTGCGACAAATAGTTTTATACAACTATTATAAAATACGAAACGAAATGTAATATTGATGTTATAAATAACAGTCACACTCTATTTCTACTAAATCTCTCCATATCCCAGTGTCAATATTTTCTGTGCAAACCGATCCTATAGATTTATTGTCTCCATAAATACACCAATCTAGTGCCCCAGTTTTCTCGTAGGGCTCGCTTTTTCGGACCTGATTGCAACGGCTGCTGTTTGTCCTCCATCATGTCAGCTTATCTAATCTCGACTTATACGGCACAAAAACGAAGAAGAGATGACACTCACAAGCCATTTAATTTTCTTTGCAGAAATTGCGAAATCTTTATTATATTTATATAGAGCTTTAGACATATTTCTCGTTTATCGCTGTCGTACTGCTAAATTACGTCATGCAGATGGTCGTAAAATGGAAAGATCCCAGGATAAATTACGCGTGGAATGACAAGACGACAGCTGATTCTGCCGGAAATAAAAATTGTTTGCACGTAATCATTTTCTCTTGATATTACTCCGGAGAATGTTCGCGTCTAGCATTTGAAAGATTTTAAAAAGGTAGGAATGGTAATAACACAATTAGGGTGATCTCGAAACGGCGTGCCTTGACTGTTGAATAAAAAATTTAACGAATGGATAAATGTACGAAGTGACTGAAATGTTAAAAATGAATCTGAGTTGCTAATAAAGTGAACAAATAATGTGATGTGTCTGTTTCATTGAGCAGCGGAGTAACAAATAATTTTCAAGTGGCTGTTCTATAGGCGTACATGATTGAGTCGGTTGGAAATAGAAAAATATAATATTCATTTCAATGTTGATGTATAGATAGATAGATAGATAGAATTCAGTTATCCTTTGTGCTACATTACATAGACGGGATACTTCAAATAAAATATTGATCGGATACATATAAAACGAAAATACAAATAGTATAATATATATACATACATTTATAGTAAATAAATAAAATTATGATAAAATAAAATATAAAATATTGTACAAAAATATTAAACATTTACAACTTCAAGTAAAAATTCGTCAAGTGTATAAAAACAATTTGTTGATAAAAATATAGCATATAGTTTTTTTTTGCACTTTTTTGTGCCGAAGTGCCTTTTATTTTCATGGATATATGTCATGAGTTTCAAAATAAATATGCTTACCACAGTTAATATTTGGTTCACTTGAAATATTCCTCTACACGACATTCTGTAATCAACGGTAAAATTAATCGTAGCAGTGACTTTTGTTTTACGAATATTCTGTCAATTTCAGTGGTTAATCCCCAGTCAGCAATGTTGCAACATACTATGGAGTGAAATTTTGCGTAATAAACCGTTAGTAGAAATTTGGTATCTAGTTTACTTTTTAGTGATTTCATTAGGTAATAAGATTGGTTCAGTTTCTTAGATGTAAACTCTATGTGTTTTCTCCATGTGAAAAAAGCAATAATTGTTCCCAAAAACTTTGTACAAGTTGTTGATCTCAGAGATTCGTTGAGAAAATTGAAGGTGAAGTTATGCAGACTTCGAGGAGAATATCCAAATTCAATACAAACAGTCCTATTGACATTAACAATCAATCTGTTTTCAAAACACCACTCACTGAATTCTTGCAGTACAGTTTTCACTTGGGTATTCATTTCATCTGGTGTTTTGCTCGATAAGATGATAGACGTGTCATCTGCATAAAGGTACACATCATCATAACTTATGTTATCAGGGAAATCATTGACATATAGTAAAAATATCAGTGGACCAAGAATACTACCCTGTGGTGTTCCTGTTGTAACAGAATATTCGTCTGATAATGTATTATTCTGTTTCACTTTGAAAAATCGATTACCTAAGAAGGACACGATGAGCCTATTGATATTGCCTCTGATACCAATCTTGAAGAGTTTTTTAGAAATTATTTCAATACTCAGAGTATCGAAAGCTCTACTCAAGTCGAAAAAAAGTCCTACAACGACTTTTTTCTCATTGAATGAATCATGAATTTGCTGAACCAATTTGAGTGTTGCTGTTTCCGTTGAATTAT